>PIJE02000509.1:252230-254730 GCA_002895965.2 Coryphaenoides rupestris
TGTGTGTGTGTGTGTGTGTGTGTCTGTGTGTTTGGTGGGGGATTTACTAAAGATCGTGGAGTGTTGGACATGGTACTCCTGGTGCATGCACGCCCCCTCCACTTCACAAGCTAATTAAAATCCTAATTACATAAAAGGATTTTTGTACCAAAATATTTGTGTCGTCCTCATAAAGATACTATTGGGTATGTTCCCTTGCTCCTCTTACCTGGAAGGTAAGAGTGTGTGTGTGTGTCTGCGTGTGTGTGCCTTTGGGGGTGTGTGTGTGTGTGTGTGTGCCTGTGTGTGCCTGTGTGTTGTTGTGATCCTGAGTGATAAGTACTGTGTGGATACCTGCTGATTGCAGCGCGGGGGAGCCATCACCGACCAATAGCTAGCTCGCTGCGCACCAGAGTCGTAGCCACACAGCGGATGAGCGATGCGTCTGAGAGATGCGGTGACGGTATGAGAGGGACATGAAAGATAGAGGCCTCTAATGGGCAATATCTGCTCATCCGCTGTCCCCGTTCCTCTCATGACAGCTCTATTCCTTTGTTCTAACCCCCAACACACACACACACACACACAGACACACACACACACACACACACACACACACACACACACACACACACACACACACACACACTGCAACTGCATCCCGGTCCCTCGACCCTCTCCCTGCTGGGGATTCGTGACAAGTTTTCGCCGGGCTGATCAAACGCTCCGATGACACCTTATTAGGATATAGTGCGTGTTTACAGTCACACAGTGCATGGCGAACACCACCACCCACCCCCCCAACACACACACACACACACACCACACACACCACACACACACACAACACACACACACACACACACACACACACACACACACACACACACACACACACAGACAACAAGGGAGACTTCACCTTGACTAATTAAATTTGCACCTGCAACGCCAGCTGTGACAGCCACTAGAGGGGCTGCCTTCATTTATGTCATTCCGTACCCACTTCCTGTGACATTCATGGAGGCCGACTGGTCCCGGGTTTCATCTCCACACCCTGCTGTGTGTGTCTCTGTGTGTTGTGTTGTGTGGGTGGTGTGTGTGTGTGTGTGTGTTATTTGTGAGTGTGTGTGTTTGTGAGTGTGTGTGTGTACTTTTCCAGTAGCTGCCTTTTGTATTGTGCAAGCGGCGTGTATTTCGCCGCATGTTGGTGATGATGGTGGCATCGTGGACTGTGGTTGGTTATTCTCCCGTCACGAAGAAGAAATTATTCGGGTGGTCTCGTGGGCCTGTAAACTGAAGGAAAATGAGAGAAAAAAAACGACGATCGATATTAATTGTATAATATATAATTTAGTTGACATGGGAATTTATTATCTATTTCCTTCTATGTGTGTACTATTTGCAGTTAGCCCAGCAATCTTTGCCCTTTTGAAATTGGACGACGGTTCCCATGAAACGATCACTGGACCACTGACCTGACTCTTTCCATGGTTTACGGGCAATCGTGGCTGAACGGTCGTGGAGCCGTTGCATCTGCCCCCTCTGTATCCACACAGCTCCCGTCCAGGTTGTGTGTTGTGCTCTAATAACTATAGTGCACTCGTCTTCAAGCAGGGAGGACACATTACTCACCCAGTGGCCGAAGACAAGGCCTTGTTAATTTACCCTCCTTTCCCTTCCACACACACACACAGAACCGCCTCAACCACCCACAAGTCTCCAGTTGACCAGGCCGGACCACTGCTGGTGAACTGCTGTATTACATGGGTTAGACAAAGTAATTATTTCTAGGCCCGCTGACTACAAGCAAGATGAATAGTTTTTGAACCGGCCATAATGGAGCCGTGACCCCGCGTGACACGAGCATTATTTCAAGCTCACCTTCGCCCTCCTCACCTCCTCCACCCCCATCCCCCTCTCACCTACAACCCCCCCCCCCCCCCCACCCCCAGGACAGCGGTGCAGGGTGATTTATACCTGAGCTAATCGGGGAAGGGGACCTGGGGATCCTGGGACCCCCCTCCCACCCCCCCGCAGCATTCTTCAACACTGCCCTGAGAGCCCCGGGTCCCGGCCTAACCTCCCAGTGTGAACACGCGTGCGTGCATGGGGGGGGGGCAGTTGTTATTTAGATTAGATGGCGGTAATTAATATTAATGTTGGGCTGACCTGGATCTGTGGTTGATTAAGAGCCTGTTACTTTTTTGTTTTCAGACAGTTGCGGAACAGTAGCCAACAGAGACCAGCCAACGAGACAGAACAAAACAACTAAACAGCAATGGAGGTGACTCCGTTCGACAACATTGTTCAGTCTTCAGCCAGTTATTTAGAAGGAAGTGTCGCACAAAAAAGATTTAGCTCTAGATGTTTTAGACTATTTTGGCACGATGTTGCTTGTGTTGCTTTACGTTTTTCGGCGCCTCCTGTCTGGGCATCCTGCTGTCCTCTGGAGCCTGTAGGACCCGAGGAGACCTGTCACTAGGTGGCACTTGGAGATCACGTTATCTGATGCATCTGCTCC
>PIJE02000509.1:257230-266741 GCA_002895965.2 Coryphaenoides rupestris
GTGTGTGTGTGTGTGTTGTGTGGTGGGTGGGTGTGTGTGTGTGTGTGTGTGTGTGTGTGTGGTGTGTGTTGTGTGTGGTGTGTGTGGTGGTCTCCGTGCGTGCTCCACCTGCCCTGCCCCCGCACACCCACATCCACCTCCACTCCACAAGCACCAAGCCCTGCTGCACCCCTAGACCCAGCCCCCCCCCCACCCCCCCCAGCACAGACAGCCGGGGGACCGAAGACACACACACAGCGGGCCCTGTCCTTGACACCACGTGGGACAGGCCCTGGAGGACCCCCCCCACCCCCCCCCCCGCCACCCTCCACCCCCTTCCGTCTGTCCTCTGCTGTGGTACCGCTCAGAGCACCTTAGCAGCGAGCCAGTCTGGCCCCCGGGCTAAGCGGCACTTTGCACGCCCATATAGATTTTTTTATTTTTTATTTATTTCGTTATTTTTGCAGCGGGAGAGAAGTGTTGACCGGGCTGCTGAGAACAGGAGGGATAGATAGATGGATGAAGGAAGGAAGGAAAGAAGGCAGGATGGATGAAGGAATGGAGACGTGGCAGAGACGACTTCTCCTTGACTGCAATCTTGGGACACGACCGTTCCATCCCCCTCTCCCCCCCTCCCCCACTCCCCCAAACCCGGCTAATCAGTCTTTCAATCAAGACTCTCTTTCCTTCTCCTGGTTTAATTTCCCCTTCCTCCTTGTGTTCCCTCCATCCTTCCCATTCCCCCCCCCCCCCCCCCGAACACCACACCACCACCACCACCACCACAGCGGCGTGTCTGCGTTAAAAGCGTCCGTCCCACAAGGAAAAGAGCTGACCTCATGAAAGCATGTCGTAATCTGAAGATGAAAACTAAAAAGCCTTTGCTTTATCGATCTACTCTTTAATGGAAACATTATGGGCCCCGGCTACAAACTAACAATTAAAGGCAAAGTGGCCAAAAAACAACAAACCCTGTGGTTTTCTGCTTGAGATGGACACCTTATTCAGGTCAGCTTTTAACGAAGACCGGTTGTCATTATTATAACCTTATAATGTTCATGTCGTAGTTATACTTGAAGTGTACTTGCCGTTGTAGAGTCCTGTGATATAGAGCTAACAATCTGACCAATGGTGTTCCTGATACATTCTTAATTCCTGCCTTGAATGGATTACTTGCCAAGCCAGGCAGGGTCTTAAATCCGTCTCGCTCGGACGCTTCCCTGCCTTCTTGTTTTCTCCCGAGCTCTTTATTCCGTCTCCAGCTTTGACACTTGCTAAAGGTCAACAAAACATCTTTTCCTCCTTTGAGGCGCGGACGAGTGTGAAATAGATGTAGATGCCGCAGAGACATTGAGAAGCACTTAAATGTGTCGGCCGTATGCCAAACTGTCTGAACTGATCTCACCCCAGGTGGATTTGTAAATGCTTGATATGAGAACCTGTGTCAGACAGGATTCTAAAAGTGTGTGTGTGTGTGTGTGTGTATCTACTTTGAGTTTTTCTGTATTACTGTAGCTTATATCTTTATGTCACTCACACAGCACACACAAACTCACGCATGTCCACATAGGAAGGCCTGAGCGTACACACACACACACACACACACACACACACACGGCTCAGGTCTTCTGTGTACACGTGCATCATGCCTCGTAGTGTATGTGTGTGTGTGTGTGCGTGTGTGTGTGTGTGTACATGTAATTAATGAATTGATGCGGTCCCCCACAGCGATGGTAATGTGCTTAGATCGGTGTCATGCACAGGGCGTGAGAGGTCCACACCCCCCCACGCCTCCCACCCCCCGCCCCCCCCACTCCCCACTCCCACCCCGCCCAAGGCCAGGCCCTCCAACGCCAGCGTCCCTCGCTCAGGTAGATGGATGGACGGCGCTCTCATATTAACGAGCCCCCCGCGTCCCGCTAGCCTGTCACCCGGTGAAATGAACAACATCGCCTTTAGCCTCCAACAACAATTAGCAGAATAAGAAGCCGCTTTTCCATTCATCACCACCACCAGCACCACCGCCGCCGCCACCACCACCTTACCTGCGGAGCCGGCCAAACGCTACGGCACCGCTGATGTTGGTTGATGAGTGTCGCTTCACATGCAATCAAATTCACCCGCTCTTAATCGATACGACATTCACAGCGAGAAAAAACAAAAAATATATATTTATTTGGATATTCCGTGGTCTATTATTTTATTTGATACATTCATTCCGTTATTGCGATATTATATATATTTTTTTTTCTCTGCAACAAAACATCAGCCTATTAGAAATGGTGGATTGTGTGTGTGTGCTTGGAGCAGTAAACAGTGGCAGTGTAACGGTATGTGTGGTCACCGTAGCCTCCTGCGTGTGCTTGGCCACCCAGATCAGTCTGAGCAACTGGGTTTAATGAACAATATGATTATTCAAGTCGAGACGACGGCGCTGTTGAAGGCTATGAACCTGGCGGTGAGGACCAACACTTCTCCGTGTTGCTACTTCTCTGATTGTATTCAGCCTCACTTACGCAACGTCGCGTTGGACAAATACCCTCATAACGAGCCCAAAAAACACAATTTCCATGAATATTGGCAAGCCAGAGCCGCCCTGTAACAGCGTTGTGGTCTCCTACTATTTATATCGATAGCGGTTGTTTCACAGCCGGTGTCGTCATGACGACATGCAGGCTACACCGAGGCCGCCTGCGAATGTATCATTAAACCGCCTGTTCTCCGAGGTGATTAATTATGCGCGGGGCTCTGGCGGCAGGGCCTGTGTGGGAAGGTGTCGGGTTAGGCATTATACCGTTGGCCCGGCTGCCCCCGGGTCAAACCTTCGCACATTCCAGTTAGTCATTCACTGGACACCTCCAGTCATCCTACTGCACTACGCTGCCAGGCGGCTGAATCGCAGTGTAGTGTGGCTTAAGGTGTACACACATCATCATCAACGTTATCAGTATTTTATTTGTTATTTGTTCATTTTAGTTTTTCCCCCAAAAACATAAGTAGGCTCTGTATAGCTCTACAGTGCCCATACAATCTTTGCGATACAATGGATTGTTCCTTTTATAGTATCTTAATCGTGGAGTTTAGTCATACACATTGCATTGCGTACTTCCTCATTGAATATTTAAAAGATAATCCAAGTCTCTCTCTCTCTCTCTCTCTCTCTCTCTCTGTCTCTCTCTCTCTCTCTCTCTGTGTCTGTGTGTCTGTGTGGGTGGGTGTGTGTATTAGTTTGCACCTAGGTGGCATGGTGTCTCACCGTGCTTTGAGGCATGAGAGCGACATGTCCTGTGGATGAGCTAAGCCTCGACCTTTGCCGACCTCCCTCTATAGGGTACATGCGTTACTGTGCAGTGAAGTGGGGGGGTACACAGAAGGCCTGTTTACACAGGTGTAAGGTCCGCCGAGTTTGCAGTTAAGACACACATACGTACACACAAACACACACACACACACACACACACACACACACACAGTTATATTTACCCATCTCTCTAGAGCCCCTAGAGACCTGTGCTTCGGTAAAGAGGCCTTCTGGATAGCTTATGGCGTGTACTAATTAACGCTAACTGTGCTAGAAGATGAACCACAATACAGCAATGTGTTTGTTTCCACCAGCTGATAGATATAACCAGTAGACATAGCAGCCACCACACAGTGTGAGGAGATGGGTGGGGAAGGGGGGAGGAGGAGGAGGAGGAGAGGCCCACCGCCCGCCTCTTTGCTCTGGGTGGCCTCGCACCCGCGCCCTACATTCTGCGACTCTGTGCCAAAAGGGGCGAGGCGGAAGCCCCTTCAACGCTCCCTGCTGCCGTCCCTGTTTGAGGCCAATGTTTTACAGGTGACTTGTCAAAACAGTTGACTCTCGGTCAGCTTGGGCGGAAAGGAGGCCCCTCTTGAAATGGGCTGTCGCACACGTACCAATAGCCTTCTATTTGGACAGGGAGCTCTATTACAAGGCCATCTTTCGTCACGTCAGCCTGGCCCCCCGCCCCGCGGGCTGCCGCACAGCGCCGGGGCCTTGTGGCTGGCGGTTGGGCGGTGTGCTGCCCCCTCTTGACTGGAGGTCTGTTTCTACTTGATGGTCGAAGTAGCCTGCCTTCTGTGTGTATTTCTACCTTGTCTTGTGGAAGTCAAAAGGGACCTGACTGAAAATTTTATATTTCAAGTCAGGCCCTGCCCCCGCACCACAAAAAACATATTTATATTTAAATAAACAAAACAAAACAATTGACAACAAAACATGAACTAAACTACAAGTAACCCAACACGGGCAAACATATTCACTTGCTAATAGAAAGTGAAGCTCGCATGGCCAACTCCACAAAGGAGTAAAACAAATCCAATTCATTACACAGAGATGGCAGCGCATAATCAGATAGGTGAAGCTCATTAGTTCCTGTTGACTTCGCTCATCCATTCGCCACGCATCAAGTGATGGCTCCGCTCACTTGCTTTCGTCTGAAACAGTCACACGGCAGCAATAGCAGCAGCAGCAGCAGCAGCAGGATCCTCCTGGGCAGGACTTGAAATAGAAACTCTGTTCCTGTTCCGTTCACTTGTCTTTCATTTCTTCTCCATATTCTCCCCCCCACCCCCCGCCGCCCCCCCCTCTCTATTTTGATCCCTGTTTAGAGAGTGGATTGTGGCGCAGAACTGCCAGAGTGATCTGGCTATTTTGAGCCATTGATGCAACGTGCCGGACATTAATCCACTCTCCAGCAGGCCGCTTTGAAGCGAGTGACCGCTGAAGGAAACGGATGAAGTAAATAAATAGATTGTACACTGTTTGATATCGCTCACGGACCCAGATGAAAGCCATACCCGGTGGAGCTCCATTCTACCTAATATGTGTTCCCTCTGTGATAAACAGTCTGTCTGGGGAAATAATCCCATCAAGGAAGAGCGAGATAAAAAAAAAAAAAAGGAAAATCCCAGCAGGGATTGGTTGGCATGGCTACAGCAAAGCATTCCTGTTATAACTGGACTGGTATTTCCGTTTCCTGGATCTAGGGTGGGTGCTGGGGTTAGGGTGTGGGGTGGGAGATGGGGGGGGGAGAGAGGGAGACAAACAAAACAACTTCTCTGTGTTTTCTCTCCCTTTCCTTGATGAGATTGTGAGGGATTAGGTCTCTGGGCAGAATTACTCTGCGTCTTTAAAACTGTTTATATCCAATAACAAATTATCCCCATCAATCTGCTCCTTTGCTGGCGTGTCTCGCGTCTCGGAGGGATCAGCAGGCAGCGGAGGCAAACTCGATAACTGTAATAAATATTTATCTTTCTCTCAACCCCGGCGCCTGCTGCCACGTGTCCTTTTTTTTTTTTTCCTTCCAGGAAGCAGGCTTTTAAATATATTGGGTCAACTCTTTCCTTCAGCCCCTGTGTGCATTGGGAGTGGGGAATCTGATTATTGAACAGGCCCGGTGTCAAGACTTGCATTGTTCTTTCTTAACCGCCCAGATTCCATTTAGGGGGAAATAACAGTGATTCAATTTGCCTCCGGTGGCTCAGACATTAGCAGTTCAAGAAGGCCAGCGTGTGACAAATGGGCCCGAAAAGACATTATGGTGTCTGCGGTCACGCAATATTGTTTTGGTGGTGGTGTGTTTGGTTTTTTTAGCACACTCCTGCTAAAAAGGTGGACGTGATATAAGAAATACAAAAAAAAAACGAAAACAAAGCTTGGCTGCTTTGTAAAATGAAAGACAATGGATGGGATAAGTGATGGCACCGTTGTCCTAATGAGCATATGTGTTTATGCGCCATTTTGTGTTGTTCTGCGCGTAATTACATTGATTTGCATTGAGTGTGTGTGTGTGTGTGTGTGTGTGTGTGTGTGTGTGTGTGTGTGAGAACAAGTGCGTCAGTGCGCGTGCATGAGTGTATACATACGTGTATGCGTGTGTACGTTTGTATGCGTGGGTGTGATTGCCTGGTGCCCTGTGTTCCAGGTGTTTCATCCAGAGGTGGGCTGACAGGGCGACAGACGGGTGAGAAGTGTGTGTATGCGTGTGTGTGTATGCGTGCGTGTGCGTGTGCGTGTGTGTGTGTGTGTGTGTCGCTATCTGCGTGCAGCAGTTGACCTGTCAGGGGCGCGCCCACCGATCGCAGTGTAAATCCCAGCTGATACGCAGCTGTCAGCTCCTATTACCCAGAGCCCCCCTATGGCCGGGGCTGGGCTCACAGCTACTGGTGCACACCTGGCACAGAGTCCAGCACAGTGTCCCGCAGTGCAGGGAATATTTACTGCGTGGCATTAAAGGGCACTGAACTGTAATGGTAAATTATATATATATATACGGTAAACCCATATCAATTAATATTATTATGATTGCCTTAATAATGAAACCTTAATATTACAACAATCCCCATTTATAGAAATTGGGAAAAGTACATTTGAATTAATATAAATAAAGTGTACTAATTTACACGGAAAGCAGAAGTCTGCCTAAATGCCCGTTAAATCTAATGTAAGTGATGAAAAGAAGCATTGAATTGAGTCAATTCATTGTGTGGTTTGTTTTGTTGTATATATATAGATTAAAACATCAGTTGTAGCTTAAAATGTCTGGCTTTAAGCGTCAAGCTCTCTTGGCCAGACCTGCAGAAACAGTACAGTCTGTTCCTGGCCCCGATCGGGCAGAAGCAGCAGAGAAGAGGAGAACAGAGGAGGAGGAGGAGGAGGAGACGTGAGGCTTGCAACAGCGATGCCTGCTGGAGCCATCAGCATTAAGGCAGTGATTTACACCCATGTGGCCGGCTGCCTATCCTCTCCGCAGAGACGCTCTGCCCTGTGCCGGGTCACAGGACTTCATAAAATAACATTTGGTTTTCCTAACCCTCTAATGCATACATGGAACTTCAAGAGCCCCCCCACGAGAGAGCTGGACGTGGGCGACCGGGATAATGAGGGTGAGAGAGCGCAACAAGGAAAGAGAGAGAGAGAGAGAGAGAGAGGAGAAAGTCCGAGAGAGAGAGAGAGAGAGAGAGAGAGAGAGAGAGAGAGAGAGAGAGAGAGAGAGTGAAGCACATCATGGGCCATTTGTGATGAGTACAACCAGCACAGTAAGATACTGACGCATCGTCAGCCATGATGGTCTGAGCAGGGCGGTATTCGCATGTGAGGGACTCAGAAGTGTGTGGGTAGAGCTGCATATTTGTGTGTGTGTGTGTGTGTGTGTGTGTGTGTGTGTGTGTGTGTGTGTGTGTCTGTGTGTGCACGCACACCTCTCATGTAGTAGCAGTCTCCAGACTGCAGGGGCAGGGTCAGGCCGTTCTCAGCTAGTGCTTTGTCTTGTGTTGTGTTGTATGTGTTTGTGTTGTGTTGTCTGTGTGTGTGGTGTGTTGTCTGTGTGTGTGTGTGTTGTCTGTTGTGTGTGTGTTCTCTGTGTGTGTGGTGTGTGTGTGTGTGTGTGTGTTGTGTGTGCCTGTGTGTGTGTGTGTGTGTGTGTGTGTATGTTGTGTCTGCTGTGTGTGTTGACTGTGGTGCGGAGGTCAGGGCCCACTCCTGGAGGGAGGGGACTCCGCTTAAGTATGTCACCATGGAGCCCCAACCTTATCCATTGAGTCCACAATTTTGAGTTCCCCGACTCAGGGATCTCTGCTTCACACTGCTCCTTCACTTTTGACAGAGCTTCACATGCCCCTTGCCGAAATGCGCTAATCAGCTTTGGGCTCTACAGCATAACCTTGACAACATCCTTTCTTATTTGGAGAGACTGGCTGCCCGTGTCCTTTGCCGGTGCCAGCTTTCTCCCTGGTGTACCCCTTTGCTTTCAGTGTCAAGGGATGGAGGGGGTTGCGTCCCCATCACATGCCAAAATCGCTTTTAGGAATCATTCTCACTGCCAACACGGCGTGCCAGAGGCGCTGTGTCCTTCTTGTAGGGGGTCTCGTCGTTTGGAACGGCGTGCAGGGGGTCTGGAAGCAGACACGGATGCAGATGTTGAGATAATGGTAAAATGGTCATGATCATACATGATGAAAAATGCTCATAGTTCCCTATAGGGTTCTCACTCATGGTCTGTACAGCGTGGAGATGGGCTCGCTGGCCCCTGGTTCTGGGTGGACCCTGGGGGCCCACAGGACCTGGGGGCCCCATGGGACCTGTGACTCCTGGAGGCCCCGGCGGCCCTGGAGGGCCTGTGGAGATAACAGAGGACCACACATAGTTTTCAGTTACACTAACAGTTGCTGATAATCCCTTATCAGCAACTGAAGAAATGCCTGACCATTTTATAAAAAAAAAAATTTGCAAGAGGTTATGTGAATGTATAAAAAAATAAATTAAGGCTGTTGTGACCGCCCAAGGGATGTTATTGTTGGTGGAATTTGGGGGGCTTAGGTCATTGGGTTGCTACATGTTCTCTGCAACATGCTTGGGAGCAGTGGTATTTGTGTGGTTGGTGAGGGCCATGCCAGATGTGTGCTGTTTAAGAGCCAGAGCCCCCGTATTAATCACTCAGCAAGCGAAGTCACCCAAGAGTGCTGGGGGCTGGGAACAGAAGGTACCTTGTCCCACTCACGACTGCCTTGTGAATGGCATTGGCTTATTGCAATTGCACACAGCGGTTAGACAGCCCATCATCACCACCGCCAACTAACAACGTTGGGCAAGCATGTAACCTTCCCGTCGAGAATACGTATAAGGACCTATCCTAGACATGTACGGACAGTCATTGGACCGGCTGGAAACTTCTCTCTCCATATGGACACGCCTTGAAGAGTGTTTGCTAATTACGCACTGTCGTCGTGGTACCGGCTCCCATTTCGTGTCATCCTGTCCTAAGAATCTTACTGAACAGTCCACCAGGCCTTGTGAGACGGGATATTAGAAACATGTTTCTTAGGGTTTCTCCACCGCCATTTCGTATTGGATGTATTACAGCTTTTCCCGCACTGGGTAGGCGTTTCCCCTCGGCTTTATTCAGACTTGTTTGGCGCTGGGCTTTCACCATGGAGTAATATGGCCCGCTATGAAGGTGTGAAATGTGATGAGTAACTCTTTCAGCCCTTGATCCTTGTTGGCCTGGTTTCCCCTTGTTTTGGCCGCTGATTCTGTTTTCTTAGTGGCAGTAGTATGGCAGCTGCGTGGAGGTGTGCTTGGGTATATTTTCGAAGGCCCTACCTACAAGGCCGTTGGTTGTATTTGTTTTGTTGTGGATTATCCCGGAAAACTCCCGACTCTTCGTTTGAACTGCCTCTAACAGTACATAATTCGCAACCTAGGACCTGCTGGTTTCCCGAGGACCATCCCTCTCTTCTGTCTAACCGCCCCGGCTGTCCCACTCGCCTTCCTCCACCTCCTCCACCACCTCCACCTCCTCCTCCTCCTCCTCCCATCCACACACGGCTCTCTCAGAGAGAGGCGCATCAGGCTCAGCTGCAGTCGACACCCCTCAGCAAAATCAATACTAAAGTCTTCTCGGGGCTCTCTGCCCCCATACCGCTGCCTTTTCCTTTGCTCGGCATGGATAAATAGTAACTTAATTTCCCCGGCCTGTGTGCTCTGAGAGCCGGCTAATGACACCAC
>PIJE02000509.1:267469-288674 GCA_002895965.2 Coryphaenoides rupestris
CGGGACACCGTGGTGAAGACATCCCGGTCGCGGATGCGCACCAAGTCTCTCAGGAGGCAGCCCTTGGTCCTCAGGGTGCACAGGGCCGCCTGTACCCGCCCGTGGAGCTCTGGGGGCAGGGAGCAAGACTGCCTCAGCACCAGGCCGGAGTAGCTGGAGTCCCACTGGGAGGAGAAGACCAGAGCTACGTGTCATGAAGGTCATCTCGAAATGATTAGCTGACCGTTTCTAAAGTTCTCCAAATGCTCATACTATTTAGAAAAGTATCTATTTAGATTATTTAGAACATAAAAACATTATTTTCATCATTACATTGATTGAGCTGTTGCAAAACGGGACTCAATTAGTTCAATCAGCAGTGAGAAGACAAAGATAGACTAGAGGATGGACAAGAAATACATTTCGAATGTCACATTTGATCTTTAACACCGAGCATAATAAATCAATGCAAAACCACAGTCAAAGATGATACATGATACTTACTTATGTACCAATACATTATATAGCATATGAAGAAGACCTTGAACACATTGGTATTAGGGTCCAGGTAGGAGGGACTCACCAGGTGCTGGAAGCCCCCGTCTGCAGGTCCTAGGAAGGGGATCTTCGTGTCTCCCAGCACCTGCAGAAGCTTGCGCCTCTGGGGAAACATAAGCAAAAAGTGATGTCAATGTAAGTCAAGCATGCTTTAAGTTTCAACTACCTTCACCGCCTTGCTAGTCTACATCTAGTGGGAGAGAAGAGCCAAAAAAATGTATGTAATGTCTATATATTTGTATATTTCTTTATTAGGCCTAAATCAACATGACTAACTGGGACACAGCTTTTACAAAGTGGCAAGTGGCTGGATGGACACAGCTAAATCAAATGGACACTGGTTATATTTATTTCTAATAGTTCTAATAATGTTTATTTTTCGCACTGCAACTACCTCGATCGAATCGCAATGAGTGCCACCACCAAAACCCATACGAGTCCAATCAAATTTGAGAACCGTAAATATGAAGGTACTTTGGCAGCGTGACAAATGGACACACTTAATGGATGTGACCTTCTCCTCCATCCACCACCACCACCCTCACAGCCCTATAAACCGTATACAGTAAGGACCTCCTCCAATAAAAGGCCCAACTGGACAGGGAGGGACAGGTCAGATTACCTTTTCACTGGGACACATTCCGTTCCCGGTCGGACCTGTAAACCCCACCCGGGGACTGTTGTAAAAATTGTGATAGCCAAATGAATTTCTCAAGTGCTTCTTGCTCCTACTTCCTTTGCTGCCTACCGCCTGTGTGCTTTAAAGGAGGATATTGACATGCCTTTGGATATGAGCGAATTTACATCTGTGTGTGAGTGTGTGTAGAAGAGAGAGGGGCTCTCTCAGCACAGGTGCAGGATGATGACTATATCTCACTGGCCCTGAGGATGTAGCATCGCTAACCGAGTGATGTCTTTGGTAACTAGACCCAGTGGATGCCTCTATGAACCACCAGCAGACACACACACAGAGGCCTGTCATAGTTGCCACTTGACGAATGACGAATGGGCCATATATATATTGTAGAAGGCTGGTACTAGCATTGGGAGCTACCTAGAGTAACAGTCAGATGATAGTTTGCTGCCATCTTAGCCTTTGTCGTTTTATTTTCCATTAGATTCTGTGTGTTCTGTGTTTAAGCTTCTCTGGCATTTTTTTAAATAACCATTTAAAAGAAGTCTTCGCTTGGTGGACCTCAATTGGCCGACTAGGCTACCCTACGACACGCATATATATATATTTCATAAACATTTACTGCACTGAAAACAAAAACAAAAATTGTACTATTAATATTAAAGTGAAGTTATGAAGAATTATGGCGTCCATACTCGAGAGGGCGGTGGGTGGTTGGATCAAGAAAAGGAGTCGAGTGAAAAATAAGGAGAAAACGCTGCAGAGAGAAGGTTAGACGGAGAGGCTGAAAGCAGCGGATTGGAGCGAATTTGCCGTCAGGGACGCATTTCTTCTTTTCATACCTAAGGCTAAACAACTCCCGGTTCAACTGAAAGTTTCCTGAAAGGATGCATGCCAGTGTACACAGGCCTCTTGGTTTATTCCGGAACAAAGAGAAACAGGGCCGCAGACAGTTGAAATCTACAAAACAAAACAACATGCACTATTCATGACCGGGCTCCATTCAAAAGGCTGCCAGCCAGAGTCTGGGAGAAACTGACAATCTGACACACATTCATTGGTGTCAAATTCCAGCTCATGGCAGAAGATCAAGATATCAAGGCCAGACTCAGAGGCAGTGATCTATGTATTTGTGTGTGTGTGTGTGTGTGTCTGTGTGTGTGTGTGCGTGCACGCGAAAGTGTCTGTGTCAATGTGTTGTGCACATGTGTTGTACGTGCACTAAAGAAGAAGGCCACATTCTATTGACAACAGACAAACTGACACTGTGCCAGTGAGCCCAGAAAACGTGCACGCACGCACGCACACACACACACACACACACACACACACACACACCTGCGTACCTGTGCTCACCACTTGACCTCTGACCAACTTGCCCTTGGTACGCGGACTCCCATAGACACACACGCACACGCACACACACACACACACACACACACAAAACACGCAGGGCTCTGCAGCCCCCGTACACAAACAAACGCATACACACACACACACACACACCCAGCTGAGCCGGGGCAAACGCAGCGCACCCGGGCCCGTCACGCACATGTCAAATGCATCAAGCTGCTCAGAAATTCCGCGGAAGACAAGGTGCACAGCGGCCCTGTGAAGCAGACAGGGCCTCACTGTAGTGCGGGCTCCCTCACCGCGCGTCTGCCCGCCTCGCCCTCATTCTGGTTGAAGTAAAAAAAGAAAAGAAAAGATGGATATATATCATATACGAATTTCCATTCAGATCCAGGAAACGGAAATACCAGTCCAGTTATAACAGGAATGCTTTGCTGTAGCCATGCCAACCAAACAATAATACCATCCTCTCCACCGCATGTGGCTGTTTGACTTTCAGATCACAGGCATTAGCCGTGGTACCCGCCCGCTCCGGGCCGGGTGTAAATAGGCACGTCTGCTTTGAACGACAGCTCGGTTCCTCGTCGTCGTCGCCGCTAAATTAATTACCGCCACGCGGCAAATAACGGCAGAGCCGGCGGGAAACGTCTAAGCACACAACGGAGAAGTACGTGGACCGACACACGGCGAATCCCAAGCCCCACCCCCCCTCGGTGATATTGGACAAATGTTTTGTCAGTATGGCTCGCTAACCCGCCGCGACAGATTGACGCAGATCTGGCATTGTTTGGTAATTAAAATTGGGAGTAGGAGGCGGCTTAGTGCATTTGTTTCTGTGCCGGATCGGTTGTTGCTACGGTGACGTCTGCGCTGAGTGCCGGAGACGATTGACTCATCATGCCCACGGACACACATATACGCACGCACGCACATGCACACACACACACACATACACATACACATGGTAACATGGTTTTATTCTGTATTGCGTGAATGTATTTTGACCCATTCAATTGCGAACACAATTCTAATTAGCGCATTGTATTCTGATTTATTCCATTCTCGTCCGTATAAGTTGCTTCTGCGAGATGATTGATTATCGTGTCTTTCGTTCGCGTTTCATTTTCTCTTGCTGTTTTGCACCGTTTTAGAGACACACACATTCTGCATACAGAGGGGCGATTTCATACCCACAACAGAGTAGGGTTTGATGATAGTCATAAGAATAGGGTGAGGCCAGATGCTATTATGACATGGAGAGGGATACATGTGATGGGGACTAGTAGTGCGACGCTAGCCCTGCTACTCTCGGTGATGCCAGGGCTCTGACACATGACTGCTGGCTCCCCTATTTCCCCCAGATGACCTGAATACCACCCACCAGCACTGTGTTCTGGCCGGAGACCAGGCCCGCTTCAGCTCCACCCACAGGGTGGCCGAGGTGAGAGTGTCTGTCTGCCTGTCTGTCTGTATGTACTGTATGTCTGCCTGTCTGTCTGCCTGTCCTGTCTGCCTGTATGCCTGTCTGCCCTGTCTGTCCTGCCTGTTGTCTGTCTATTTGGAGGATCATTTCAAACTAAAGGCATTCATGATCGCCCCCCACCTGCAGTGTTCCAAGGGGACCCTGGAGTACATTCAGTCCTGCTGCAGAGAGGCCCTGGCTAACCTGGCCTTGGACCCCGAGACGGGCTCCCACAGCCTGCTGTCCCTGCTGCCACCCACGCTGAAGCACTGTGAGGACATCCACAACGAGGTGGGGCCCCGCGTGACCCCTGTGTGCGACCCCTGTGTGCGACCCGTGTGTGCGTGCGCGCGCGCGCGCATGTGTGTGTGTGCATGTGCATGCATGTGCGCGTGTGCTTTACAGCAAGTCAATACAGTTTCGATGCTTAAAGCAACGATTCAATATTTGGCGATGAATCATAGTTTGCTGCGATGCAATAGTATTACAGTAAGTAGCCCATGATCGATATATTGTGATCCAACTGCATATTACGATACATTTTAAACATAAGCAGATTGAGATTGAGAGTGCCGTTGAGTCTAATCGTACACGCCGCCCCACCATGTGACCTTGATGGGACGCGTCCTTTGCATCTCCTCACCGTGATCACCAGCGGCGGCTTACCTCACACACAGATTATGGTGATGATGATGATGACGCTGACGTTTGAAACCCTCCGGATGGGACGAGGGGGGTGGGGGAGTGGGTGTTGGGCAGACAGCAGGGGGAAGGGGGTGTGTGTGTGTGTGTGCGTGTATGTGTGTGTGTGTGTGTGTGTGTGTATGTGTGTGTGTGTGTGTGTGTGTGTGTGTGTGTGTGTGTGTATGTGTGTGTGTGTGTGTGTGTGCGTGTGGGTGTGTGTGTGTGTGTGTGTGTATGTTGTGTGTTGTGTGTGTGTGTGTGTGTAGCGTGTGTGCTCTGTTGGCCATCCAGCGGTACCTCCACCTCCCCAGCAGTTTCATCCCCTTCACACTGCGAGACGGCGTCACTCATCACAGTGCGTGAAGAAAGGTGGGGGGGTGGAGGATGGGGGGGAGGAGGAGAGGGGGGCTTTGGGGCTCCATCCGCAGACAACATACGGATGAGCATTGGGCTAACAATCCATCATATCCCGGGACAAATGGGAGCAACCTGGATTTAATACAAACGGCGGGCGTTTTTTTTCTTCCTGAGCCGAACAAAAAAACGATGTAAGTAGAAGCTGAGGTAATTGTGTTGCCTGGACCTTCACCCCCCCCCGCCCCACACACACACACGCTAATATCATAACGATGACTTTTTGTCATTGTTATTGTGTTGTATTGTGTGAGGACTATTATTTGCAGAAATCTTATGAGCAAAATAAAGCACGGGCAGATTGTGATTTAATAAAGGAGATAATAAATGGCTTCATTCCGTGCAATAAAAATGGCCTTTAAATCATTTTCGGTTTAGTCGTGACAAACAATTAATATGGAGTAAAAGTGAGCATGTGAAAAGGATAGCAGCGAGACATTATAAATATATATATATATAAATAACAAATAATGTTGTTGTTTTTTTTCCAAACTAACATCAGTAGCTGAAGCTAGCGTTAGCCTGCTAGCTCCATCTCCCGGGGAGCCCCCCCACCTAGCCTGTGTTCCCCCCCCCCCTCCCTCGGCTGGTCCGGCAGGGAGAGCTTTCCAAATAAAACCGGCGGAAAAAGGAAAAGAAAAGAAACAGACCGAGCTCCCTGAAATTATTTACAGTGCGGCGCTGTGCACACACACACACAACAGAAAAAACCATAACATTTATAATGTTTTACAAAGCCATCAAATAAGTGGAGGGCGGATTAATTGCAGCGGCCCGACCTTAAAATAATTATATGAGCCGTGCAACTCTAAACTCCCAATGAAATTGATACACTTTGATAATTAGATTCTTGGCACTGACCCGCTGAAGTCAATAAAGGTTATTAAGGCCAATTGCTGTCTAAACGCATTACGGGCGGGGTAAACTGTCCGTCGGAGGGCCCTGAAACCTCCAGCACCAATATGATAATCCATTCTCGGTCCTGGGGGGGTCTCCCCGCGCGCGGCTGTCTGCACTCTGCCATACAAAACCAGATTGGTTTCGCTTAACCTTTCCAGGCCTTTGATCAAATGAGCGCACACTGCAATAACATTTACATTGACCTCTCTCTCTCTCTCTCTCTTCTCTCTATCTCTCTCTCTCTCTCTCGTTCCCATGTATCTTAACGTGTCTTCCTGTAGCTCCATCAATGTGCCACCAACCGGCTTCTGGCTGCCAGGTCGCTAACCTAATCAGTTACCGATGGCAACCAGGCTGGCCCGCGCGCGCAATTGCACTTCGCCCTGCCTTTGTCAGGCCAGACTGTTCTCCCGACGCCTCGCTATTAACACACCACAACACACACACACGCACACACACACACCACACACACACCCACACACATCACAACACAGACCTCCTCCAGGTAAGAGGAGATACTTGAAGTGTGAAAATATGTGTGTCTGACCAATTCAGAGAGTAAATGGTGTAGAGCGAAGAGACACAGAGAGAGAGAGAGAGAGAGAGAGAGAGAGAGAGAGAGAGAGAGAGAGAGAGAGAGAGAGAGAAGAGAGAGAGAGAGAGAGAGAGAGAGGTTCACTGAATGTTGCGGCTTTTGAAGATGCAAGATGAACAACCACAGAAGTCAAGGAAGTGACAAATTAGGGGAAAAAAGCTTCAGTGTGCCGCGCAACTAAATCAATTCTCACAGTCTCACAGAGTGCACACACTGACATCAATGGCACGCACACATACTGTACACACACACACACACACACACACACACACACACACACACACACACACACACACACACACACACACACACACACACACACACACACACACACACACACACACACACACACACACACACACACACACACAACACACCACTCGGAGCAGAAGGACAATGGGCATAAAGAGATTAAGATGCGATAGTGGTATTATAATATTCTGCATGCAGTGACCGGCATGAGTGTATTGTTGGTCAG
The DNA here is from genome assembly GCA_002895965.2 of Coryphaenoides rupestris. Classification (NCBI taxonomy): domain Eukaryota; kingdom Metazoa; phylum Chordata; class Actinopteri; order Gadiformes; family Macrouridae; genus Coryphaenoides; species Coryphaenoides rupestris. The sequence goes on from PIJE02000509.1 coordinate 274,527, forward strand.
GGAGAAGCTGCAGCTGGTTGGAGGAAATGTCACGACTGTGTGATAGTCAAGATACTGGGAGTCCACAGGGAGAGAGGCCCAACCTCCACTCCTGATCTGGATCACACCGCACTGTCCCGCACGTGTGTGCCGCACACCGCACACACACACACACGCACACACACACAGTCCTACAGGCATTAATAACTGAACACACACACAGCTATACAAGCATAACAACGGAGGACACACAAGCACGCACACACACACGCGCACACACACGCGCACGCACGCACGCACACAGAGAGTCCTACAGGCATATTAACTGAACACACACACACAGATATACAAGCATAACAACTGAAGACACACAAGCACACACAAACACAGTAATAGATAAAAGATGCAAACACACACACAGAAACGGCCACACATGGGCACAGGCCAAGCGCAAACACAGACACACACACACACACACACACCACACACACACACACACACACACACTTACACACAAACAAACAACACTTGAGTGCTCTTAATTTAGAAGGCCATCTCTCAACGGAAGCCAGTGGTATAATTCAAGAGGTTTGACTCCAAAAAGAATCAAGAGGACCACTGGACATATTTTTAGTCTTTCTTCCTTTTCTTTGCTTTTATCAGGATGTCATTCAAATGGAAGGCTGGAGTATTTGCAATGACAACAGGCTGAGGTGCCCAGTTGGGAGAAGAGACCGAGAGAGACAGAGAGAGAGAGAGAGAGAGAGAGAGACAGAGAGAGAGAGAGAGAAAGAGAGAGACAGAGAAGAGACACAGAGACAGAGAGAGAACATTCAGAAGACAGACTTCCTTGTTTTGGAATATTCCTTCCCCACACACAAAAGCCAGTTGGGATATTTTGATATATACAGTATATTAAATATGAAAACAATAAATATGAAATACATCTTGGGTTTGTTCTATTTGTAAAAGATAAAATAATGAAAACAGCCTGTGCTATATTTGTCAGTCTATTTTAAGATTCTAAATACATAGATACGTAGATTCATTTTATTTTAAAATGGCAAGGAAGTTGTTCAACTTAAATCCATGTCGATATTACAGCAGAAACACGATGTATTATGCATGCAATCGCAAAAACTATTCTTGAAATAATCAAAGTACATTTTAAAGTAGAACATTTCCTGTTTCAATTATCTGAAACTTAAAATAAAGTACAAAAAAAGAAATCTAAAATAAGACTCGTTTTCTTTTCCAAAATAGGGAAAAAATGTAATAAACAAAAAACTTGCAGAATTGATGAACATAATTAAAATCAACAGAAAACTGTAAAAGAAAAAATGCCCATGAAATCATAAGCACTGGAGAGGAATCCATGTCATTAAACACACACATACACGCACACACACACACACACACCATTCCCCCTGCTGTCTGCCCAACACCCACTCCCCCACCCCCCTCGTCCCATCCGGAGGGTTTCAAACGTCAGCGTCATCATCATCATCACCATAATCTGTGTGTGAGGTAAGCCGCCGCTGGTGATCACGGTGAGGAGATGCAAAGGACGCGTCCCATCAAGGTCACATGGTGGGGCAGCGTGTACGATTAGTCTCAACGGCACTCTCAATCTCAATCTGCTTATGTTTAAAATGTATAGTAATATGTCTATTAGAACATATTAAGCATATTCATCTGTTCATGTTAATATTGCTGTATTTCAAAAGGGCACACCATGATATTATGTAAAAAAAAAATAATTATGTATTTAGCCTGGTTTTACTCTTTTTGTCATTATTTTAAGGGTAATACATGTAATGAAATATATCAAATTATATAAAATAATATTATGTTCTTTAGTCTAAGATTAAAGTATCAACCAATGTAGTTATGTAGTGTATCAGCGTGTGCGTGCTTGTGCGTGTGCGTGTGTGTGTGTGTGTGCCATGCGTGTTGTGCGTGCGTGCAGGTGCATGTGAAAGAATGTGACGTTCTGCATCTTGGAATCCACCTGGCTGTGCTGACCTACACACACACTAACTAACACACGTTAGCAGAGGACACAACCTACCTCGCCCAGAGAGAGAGAGAGAGAGAGAGAGAGAGAGAGAGAGAGTGAGAGAGCCAGAGACAGAGACAGAGAGAGAGAGAGAATGAAAGACAGAGAGAGAAGGAAAGGAGGACAACTTCAAATTTTACAAATGACCCTTTCTAAATACAGGTCCAAATCACACACTTCATCTGGGCCAGAGATGGAGAGAGAGAAAGAGCGCTAGAAGGAGAGAGAGAGAGAGAGAGAGAGAGAGAGAGAGAGAGAGAGAGAGAGAGAGAGAGAGAGAGAGAGAGAGAGAGAGAGAGAGAGAGAGAGAGAGAATCAGGACGACGGTGGCACTGTTCTTCCCCTGCAGCCCTAGTCTTTATTCCCGGCCGGGCATTAGATGTGATTACTGCTCAGCACTCGCCACTGACACAGACAGAGAGCTTGCAGAGGCAGAGAGAGAGAGGGAGAGAGAGACAGAGAGAGAAAGAGAGGGAGGGAGAGAGAGAGACACATGAAGAGAGAAGGCAGTGCAGCTTTCTCACCCTCTGGTGTCAGGGCTACAGTGGTGCAAGAGTGCCCCCTGCTGTCACTGCTATCCTGGCTGGCGTGTCCTTATTGAAGAGGGCATGCAAGCACACACACGCACAGGCACACACCACACACGCGCACACACACAACATACACATACACACACACACACACACACACACAACACACGCACAAACGCGTGTGGCACACTCAACACACAATCTATGTATCCAATAAACTGTCTGATGCCCCGGTTGGTCTGGTGAGGACAAAGGCAATGAGGAATATCTTCCTCCGTCAGCATCAGCGTCTGTGTGGTGTGTGTGTGTGTGTGTTGTGTGTGTGTGTGTGTGTGGTGTGTGTGTGTGTGTGTGTGTGTGTGTGTGTGTGTGTGTGTGTGTGTGTGTGTGTGTGTGCGCCTGTGTGTGTGTCTGCCTGTGTTTCATCGTGCTGCTGCACATCTATTATGAGCATCTACGGCAGCACCGAGAGCGGGGACTCAGAAGACGAGACGCTCTGTTTTTCCCTCTCCCATTATGAAGTGATTTTCCCATTAGGCTGGTGTCTAACTTAGTAGTCACGCGCCCACGCTCCACTCTAATAAAACCAGCGTGACTCTGTGATGATTTAAACGACGCACCTCCACCATTATGCCTTGATGGACACGTTACAATACACAACGTGTAATTTCATGCCAGCACGGTCCCTTTTGAAGAACATTGTTGGACAGCAAATCACTCGTGTAATTTATGCTACGCGCGCGCAAGCGGTGACTCGCCGGGACTCACCCATTATCATTACTCTCTAATCACGTACGAGAGCTTAATAATAGCTTTTATTGAAATGTGTACAAAATGGTCCTCATTATTGACTGAAGGCAAAATGCCGGGTGGAAACCCAATAAAAACAGGCATGTGTAGCTATTCCCCAACACAAGCTCATGGTTTTTCACGTTGAGCGAACACATGGAATCCATAAACGGCGGCCAGCGCGTCGGTTTGCCTCTGGCAGCGCACTGCCGCGCACTTTTGAACTGTCGCTAGCGCTATCGCTGACGGTTGCTCGCTATCGCTGCACATTGCCAACTCGTCAAAGTCAAAGGCAAAGTGTTTTATTGTCACGTGTTCTTCGTAGCACAGGGCCATTCTGAACAGTGAAATTCTTGTGACATGGCAGGCGACAGTACGCAAAAAGAGGAGTCAAAAAAGATAAATTATAAAAATAGCAAGATAAAAGTCACTTACTAGTGCTAGCTATTGCCAAGTGTCGCTTACTATAGCCCACTGCCGCCTAGTATCGCTACGAGTTGTTAACCGTCGCTCACTAAAGCTAACCACTGCTTTCTATCGCCGACTATCACTTACTATCGCTACATATTGCTAACTGTCGATAACCATCGGCAACCATTGCATGCTAGCGGCAAATATCGCTAACCGTTGTAAATGATCGCTAACTGTCACTAACTATCGGCAACCATTGCATACTAGCGGCGAATATCGCTGACTGTTGTAAATGATCGCTAACTGTCGCTAACTATCGGCAACCGTTGCATACTAGCGGCGAATATCGCTAACAGTTGTGTGTAAATGATCGCTAACTGTCGCTAACTATCGGCAACCGTTGCATACTAGCGGCGAATATCGCTAACTGTTGTGTGTAAATGATCGCTAACTGTCGCTAACTATCGGCAACCGTTGCATACTAGCGGCGAATATCGCTAACTGTTGTGTATAAATGATCGCTAACTGAAGCTAACTTTTGCTAAGCACATGCTAGCAGCAGCTGAGCTGGAGGTGAGTTGAAGAGGGGGGGGGGGGGGCGGGGCATGTGTGTGAGGGGGCTGGGCGCTGGGAGTCTTACCACGGTCTCCATCAGCTTCCAGTCCCGCTCCAGCTGCTCCATGGTCCACTCCACCAGCTGCGAAGCGGGCTGCTAGCGGCGGCCCTGGAACCAATACTGCCGGAGCCACTCGAACTCCACCTGCCCACAGAGGGAAGAGGGAACACAGGCTGAAAAACTGTGCGTGTGTGTGTCTGTGTGCATGTGCGTGCATGTGTTGTCTGTGTGGCATGTGCGTGTGTTTGTTGTCTGTGGTTTGTGTGTCTGTGCGTGCGGATTATAGACAGACACTTTGATTCGAACGTGAAATGAGTGCATAAACGAAGCCTTCAGATGCATAAAAAAAGAGAAAAAAGCTGGACTACATAAATCCACTTTTACAGCTTTTTATGATGTTCTAGTATTGTGCAAGAATACGAACACCATCACCACCACCACCGCCACCACCCAGCACCACAACAGCTATCCAAGCCTGGCCCTGCTGAAGCCAGGACAGACTGTCCTGGCTGTGACCCACAGGGAAAGAGAGAGAGAGACAGAGATATATTTGTAGCTTTCTAAAAGAAACTCAGCGGGGAAGTTAACCTAGGTCAATTAAGACCATTGAAATACAGTTCACAATGCCAAAGCTGGTTTATGGCTACAATAATATTATGTGCGTACACATGTTGAAAAACTGTGTCCAAGACATGCGTATCGGAGTGCAATGTACACATACTTGGTACTTTTTTGTATTATTATTCGTTCATTTCTGGTAAAGAAGCCATTATGTGTGTTATATCATGAACTTCAATATTGTTTTACAAAATGAGATATTCTCCTTTTCTTGTGTCTGTCAACTGTTGGTAATTAAACCAAGTATTGTATCCAAACAAATCTGTATTTCAAATTAGATTCAACTTTGTTCTTGTCTTTATCTGTGTCTTTAATCAAAGGATGTAGGATTGAAAACAGAACATAGCCTTTTGATAATGTATTAATCAAAATTGCCTGGAGCAGACTATTGGCACTGCCAATACATTTGTATTTGATCAAATGTGTTCCTTTCTGTGTAATTTATATTAATTCTCATTTGACATGTCATCCATAAGAATATAAGGTATTTAAGTTGAAATATGCAAATTATCCTACCTCCAAAAATGTACACACACACACACACACACACACACACACACACACACACACACACACACACACACACACACACACACACACACACACACACACACACACACACACACACACACACACACACACACACACACACACACACACACACAGGCCCCACGCCTTCCACCTTCGAGTCAGTACACCTGAAGACTCTGCCCCTCCTTCCCTCCCTCTCCTCCCACGTTCTCCTCCTCCTCCCTCCCCCCCACACCCCCTCTCCCTCCCTCCCTCCCTCCATCTGGGGATGACAGTCTCAGCGCCTGCCTTCCGCGGGGACTGCTTTAGTTTCCTCCTCTTTTGAAGTGCTGATTTAATCCCGGCGAGGCGCCGTGCAGCCAGGTGTAGCCTATCTTTTTGGGAATGTGTTTGTGCATTTGTACTTTTTTTGCGTTCTGTTGTTTTGTTTTTGTGTTGTTGTTGTTTTTTTTTCGCTCTCTCTCTCTCCCCGGCCTGTGTTGTGTTCTCGTGTTTTCCCGTTGTCAGTATCAGCGCATACATCGCGCCCCCCAACAAACCCGGTGTGTGTGTGTGTGTGTGTGTGTGTGTGTGTGTGTGTGTCGGACAATCACCCCCCCCCCCCCCCAAACGCCGCACATGTAAATGAAAGAGGCTCAGGGTTGAGTTGCCCGCCTCCCTGAAAGCAGCCTAACAAAGCGTCATCCACCCAAAACAATACGCGTGTCCCCCATTTTGTTTTGACAAAGCCAACTGTAGAACACAGGATGTAATTGCGTACAAAGCAGCCGCTTATCAACGGTGGCTGAAAGAAGGCTTCTTCGCGGCGTCGCATTGTCTCCTCGGTGAAAACAACTTTGTTTTGTATTGTTTTTCTGAACAGCGCATTACAGGATGTACGGCTCCTGTGAAAACCCAAAACGGCAGCGGCGTCGGCTTGAGAGGATGCCGTTGACACAAAGCCGAGGCATAATCCAATAGGGTTTGGACAATTGCTTATATTACCGTTTCCTCAGATTTCCGGCACCGGCTGCCAGATGAACTGCGATTGTCGCGCTAGAACGGCCCAAAGTGTCATCAATTGTCAATCACACGCCACGGATACAGAGTTATGAGGTTGTACGTTATCTCCCTTGTTTTAATAGACTTATGGATTCCTCTCCAGTGCTTATGATTTCATGGGCATTTTTTCTTTTACAGTTTTCTGTTGATTTTAATTATGTTCATCAATTCTGCAAGTTTTTTGTTTATTACATTTCTTCCCTATTTTGGAAAAGAAAACGAGTCTTATTTTAGATTTCTTTTTTTGTACTTTATTTTAAGTTTCAGATAATTGAAACAGGAAATGTTCTACTTTAAAATGTACTTTGATTATTTCAAGAATAGTTTTTGCGATTGCATGCATAATACATCGTGTTTCTGCTGTAATATCGACATGGATTTAAGTTGACAACTTCCTTGCCATTTTAAAAATAAAATGAATCTACGTATCTCTATGTATTTAGAAATCTTAAAATAGACTGACAAATATAGCACAGCTGTTTTCATTATTTTATCTTTACAATAGAACAACCCAAAATGTATTTCATATTTATTGTTTTCATATTTATATACTGTATCTATCAAAATATCCAACTGGCTTTTGTGTTTGTGGGGAGAATATTCCAATACAAGGAGTCTGTCTTCTGAATGTCTCTCTCTGTGTCTCTGTCTCTGTCTCTGTCTCTCTCTCTGTCTCTCTCTGTCTCTCTCTGTCTCTCTCTCTCTGTCTCTGTCTCTCTCTCTGTCTCTTTCTGTCTCTCTCGGTCTCTGTCTCTCCAACTGGGCACCTCAGCCTGTTGTCATGCAAATACTCAGCCTTCCATTTGAATGACATCCTGATAAAAAGCAAAGAAAAGGAAGAAAGACTAAAAATATGTCCAGTGGTCCTCTTGATTCTTTTTGGAGTCAAACCTCTTGAATTATACCACTGGCTTCCGTTGAGAGATGGCCTTCTAAATTAAGAGCACTCAAGTGTTGTTTGTTTGTGTGTAAGTGTGTGTGTGTGTGTGTGTGTGTGTGTGTGTGTCTGTGTTTGCGCTTGGCCTGTGCCCATGTGTGGCCGTTTCTGTGTGTGTGTTTGCATCTTTTATCTATTACTGTGTTTGTGTGTGCTTGTGTGTCTTCAGTTGTTATGCTTGTATATCTGTGTGTGTGTTCAGTTAATATGCCTGTAGGACTCTCTGTGTGCGTGCGTGCGTGTGTGTGTGTGTGCGTGCTTGTGTGTCCTCAGTTGTTATGCTTGTATAGCTGTGTGTGTGTTCAGTTATTATGCCTGTAGGACTGTGTGTGTGTGCGTGTGTGTGTGTGTGCGTGTGCGTGTGTGCGCACACACGCGCGGGACAGTGCGGTGTGATCCAGATCAGGAGTGGAGGTTGGGCCTCTCTCCCTGTGGACTCCCAGTATCTTGACTATCACACAGTCGTGACATTTCCTCCAACCAGCTGCAGCTTCTCCCTGACCAACAATACACTCATGCCGGTCACTGCATGCAGAATATTATAAATACCACTATCGCATCTTAATCTCTTTATGCCCATTGTCCTTCTGCTCCGAGTGTGTGTGTGTGTGTTTTTGTGTGTGTGTGTGTGTGTGTGTGTGTGTGTGTGTGTGTGTGTGTGTGTGTGTGTGTGTGTGTGTGTGTGTGTGTGTGTGTGTGTGTACAGTATGTGTGCGTGCCATTGATGTCAGTGTGTGCACTCTGTGAGACTGTGAGAATTGATTTAGTTGCGCGGCACACTGAAGCTTTTTTCCCCTAATTTGTCACTTCCTTGACTTCTGTGGTTGTTCATCTTGCATCTTCAAAAGCCGCAACATTCAGTGAACCTCTCTCTCTCTCACTCTCTCTCTCATTCTATGTCCCCCTATCTGTCTCTCTCTCTCTCTCTTCTCTCTCTCTCTCTCTCTCTCTCTCTCTCTCTCTCTCTGTGTCTCTTCGCTCTACACCATTTACTCTCTGAATTGGTCAGACACACATATTTTCACACTTCAAGTATCTCCTCTTACCTGGAGGAGGTCTGTGTGTGTGTGTGTGTGTGTGTGTGTGTGTGTGTGTGTGTGTGTGTGTGTGCGTGTGTGTGTGTTAATAGCGAGGCGTCGGGAGAACAGTCTGGCCTGACAAAGGCAGGGCGAAGTGCAATTGCGCGCGCGGGCCAGCCTGGTTGCCATCGGTAACTGATTAGGTTAGCGACCTGGCAGCCAGAAGCCGGTTGGTGGCACATTGATGGAGCTACAGGAAGACACGTTAAGATACATGGGAACGAGAGAGAGAGAGAGAGAGAGAGAGAGAGAGAGAGAGAGAGAGAGGTCAATGTAAATGTTATTGCAGTGTGCGCTCATTTGATCAAAGGCCTGGAAAGGTTAAGCGAAACCAATCTGGTTTTGTATGGCAGAGTGCAGACAGCCGCGCGCGGGGAGACCCCCCCAGGACCGAGAATGGATTATCATATTGGTGCTGGAGGTTTCAGGGCCCTCCGACGGACAGTTTACCCCGCCCGTAATGCGTTTAGACAGCAATTGGCCTTAATAACCTTTATTGACTTCAGCGGGTCAGTGCCAAGAATCTAATTATCAAAGTGTATCAATTTCATTGGGAGTTTAGAGTTGCACGGCTCATATAATTATTTTAAGGTCGGGCCGCTGCAATTAATCCGCCCTCCACTTATTTGATGGCTTTGTAAAACATTATAAATGTTATGGTTTTTTCTGTTGTGTGTGTGTGTGCACAGCGCCGCACTGTAAATAATTTCAGGGAGCTCGGTCTGTTTCTTTTCTTTTCCTTTTTCCGCCGGTTTTATTTGGAAAGCTCTCCCTGCCGGACCAGCCGAGGGAGGGGGGGGGGGAACACAGGCTAGGTGGGGGGGCTCCCCGGGAGATGGAGCTAGCAGGCTAACGCTAGCTTCAGCTACTGATGTTAGTTTGGAAAAAAAACAACAACATTATTTGTTATTTATATATATATATATTTATAATGTCTCGCTGCTATCCTTTTCACATGCTCACTTTTACTCCATATTAATTGTTTGTCACGACTAAACCGAAAATGATTTAAAGGCCATTTTTATTGCACGGAATGAAGCCATTTATTATCTCCTTTATTAAATCACAATCTGCCCGTGCTTTATTTTGCTCATAAGATTTCTGCAAATAATAGTCCTCACACAATACAACACAATAACAATGACAAAAAGTCATCGTTATGATATTAGCGTGTGTGTGCCTGTGTGTGTGCCTGTGTGTGTGTGTGTGTCTGTGTCTGTGTGTGCGTGTAATGTGTGCCTGTGTATAGTGTGTGTGTCCGCATCTGTGCTTAGTGTGTGTATGTGTGTGTCCTTTGATTTGTGTGTGTGTGTGTGTGCCTGTGTGCCTGTGTGTAATGTGTGTGTGACTGTGCGTGTGTGTAATATGTGCGCCTGTGTCTGTGCTTAGTGTGTGTGTGTGTGTGTGTGTGTCCACGTCTGCTTGGTGTGCGCTGAGTGTGTGTATGTGTGTGTGTGTGTTTGTTTATGTATACGTGTCTTTTGATTAGTGTGTGTGTGTATGTGTATGTGTGTGTCTTTTGATTAGTGTGTGTGTGTGTATGTGTGTGTCTTTTGATTAGTGTGCGTATGTGTGTGTCTTTTGATTAGTGTGTGTGTTTGTGTGCGTGGTTCATCCTTCATCAACAGTCGCCGTGTGCCACTAGCATGCTAGCGGTGGCGCTACCGTGTGTGTTTTTCTTATCTCCTGACACGAAGCATCGCGCTAATCCACGCGCTCATTAATGCTCAGCCGTGTTCAGCCCCAGCCCAATATTAGCTCGATGGCTCTGCCCCATTATTTAGACGGAGACGGTTGTAAAATAAAAAAATAAATAAGAATACATTACGAAAAGATTATTGTTAGCGTTCATTTAAAAAAAAGGGAAATATACGGCCGATGTAATACATTTCACATCGGGCGGCGGCTTGTGTTTGGAAATATAAAATGAAGACAGGCGGCGAAGGGATGTGGAACAAACCTAGCGAGCTACTAGCAGGGGAGAGAGAGGGCGAGCGAGAGAGCCTGGTGTGTAAGTCGCGGTGCGGAGGTATTTGTGATTCTCTTTGAAGTCCCCCCCCCATTCAACAGGGTAAGCTGAATTTTTTTTTTTTGCGCGCCAGTGCCTGATAGCGTTCTGGGTAAACGCTTAAACCCCTTTAGAGAATTTTCATGGGCAGATACGGGGCGCGCTTAGAAGACTGCGCTTATGTTACCTGGAGCCATCCCCCCATCCTCCTCTGTCCCCCCCGCCCCCCCCCGCCCGGCCCCCCTCGTCGCACTGCTTTGTTAGCAGGGCTGTATACCACAGCCGGTGAATAGGGTCCCTCTGAGGTACGCCTGTTTGGCACAATCTCACCGGCGCATCGTGATATACACGCGTGTATCAACACATACACGCGCGCGCGCACACACACACACATGCACGCACGCACACTCACACTCACACACACACATACACAACACACGCACACACACACACACACGCAATCATACACACATATGCAGACGCACACTATTTCAATTGATGTAAGTACACTCACACCTTACACATACCTAATTGTATGCACAGACCCATGATTATGAATATTATTCTCTCTCTCTCTCTCTCTCTCTCTCTCTCTCTGCTGTAAAGAAAAACCCTGCGTTAATTACAGCAGCCACCGCCCCCCACCCCCCCCTGCCGCCAGCACCACCGCCAACCCACCGCCAACCCACCGCCAACCCACCTGAGCTTACCTGCTGGTGGACTAAAGGGGAATGTATGGGGGGCAGGAGTGTGTGTGTGTGTGTGTGTGTGTGTGTGTGCGAGTGCGCAGGTGAGAGCCGTGCAACGCTAGGGCGCTGCAGGTACCGGGGGGTGACGGTGTCGACACACACCCAGGTGTCGTACATATGTTGCGTTTGCATCTGCAGCGTTACAAAAATGTCGAGTAGCCAATAGCCTTTTTTTCATATTTGTAAGAAGATACTTGAACAACAATATGAATCTATTTTATGATCATATATTTGCATTTAATATGAATACTAATAATACCAGTAAGGATACATCTTTAACGTATCCCCCAAAATAAAACATCACAGTGTGGTTCTGTATCCAAAGTTTTGCTGTTGTTGCTGTTGTTGCTGCTTTTGTTGTTGTGTTGGTATTGCCGTCGCAGAGACTTCACAGGGGAAGACCGTGTGCTTTACCAGCAGAGAAACACATCAGGTTTGATCTCGCTTGAGTTAACTTGTTTCTGGGTCTCTTCTTCCAAAACAAACCTCGCCGAGACGCAACGCTGCACAAGACAAACAGAGCTTCACCAAACAAAGCTTCAAACTTCCCGGCGTGCTTCGAGGACTTCGCCGTCGTCTCCAGGCGGTGCTGCCGACACCTCGCTAACGACACCGTCAGCCATATTTTACCATTCACTCCCCATCTGTACTATTCACATCACTAGTCATCTTTTTCTCATTCGTTCCTTCTCAGTCATAATTAATCTGTCTGATGGATTCAACGCAAGATGGAAAGATGTTGGAAGAGGACACAATTATTCTTTGATGCAGAATCTATATCATAAAAGAGAAAGGGGGGAGGGGGGGGTGATTGATTGAAATAACATTGAGAATCACAAGCAGCCCCTGTGTGCACCGTAGTGGTCAGTTAGTGGCGGCAGTGCTCCTCCTCCTGCTACATGTCCTCCACACCTAATCTCAATGATCAGGACCAACGAAGAAGACAAAGACAATGAAGAACAAGAGGAAGAGAGGGAGGGAGGGAGGGAGAGGTGGATGGGGGGTGGGGGGGGGGGGAAATCAAAACCAAATAAACAAGAGGTTGAGTGAAGGAATATGGGAGTAAATAGGTGAGGGAGAGAACATAAACGCGAGGATTTTGAGCTAAGCGCATAAGACAGATCAGTCTCTGTAAACGGCTAATTTGTTTTTCCGCGCGAAACGCCAGCCGCACCACCGCCGCCTTCACATCCTGCCAATACAACGGCGGCTCTGTCCGCGTTGCCACTCACCGGCTAACGAAATGAAGTCTGCTGGACTTCTGTCAATAAGAGAAATAAATGCATTTCTCTTTTTCTCTTTATTGCTTGATGGAGGAGGAAAAAAAAAAGAAAAGAAAAAAGGATAGCCTTGAAAGTATTGTATTAAGTATTATCCCCATCGTAACATTTGTCAACAGTACTTTGAGGAAACGGACTCATCGGCCAGTCCGACGTTTGGGAAATATTGGGAAATGCTACCAAACAATATAAAATAAAAAATAAAAATTATATATTTATCAAAAGGCTTTCCTTGTAAGATAAAGGTAATGTTGCTAAAGGTGAGGGGACTATGAACGTCGTTATTTATCACATCTTAGGGAATAGAACTGTACATCTTGACTGCATGTACGTTAATCGCACATTTGTATGACTACAAAACGTTTGCAATGCAATATATATCAAACACTGGACCAACGAATGGCCTGGGCATACAAAAGTGTAGACTTACAGAAAACGACACAAATCACAATAATGACCAGAAGAAAATCCCTTCCTCGTGCCCTGAGGTAGCCTAGGTTGTCATTTAAGGCCTCAATTTGCGATATCGGCGTATGGATGTGACGGCCTTCTCTTGTTCGATATCCGTGTGTACAGGGTGGTAACTTTGTTATGGACGCCACGTTCTCTGCATGGCCAGTCAGCCATGACATAATCACCCCCTGTGGGCCTTCAAAAGGTTGGTCTCAGTTCAGGTGATGATCATGTATGCATGTGTGGCATTCAGAGGTGTGTGTGCATGCATACCTCCACACAGTTAACGGTGATGGTGGTGGTGGTGGGGATGGGATTGTTTTGTGGTTGTTGATGATGGCTTGATTCTGAAGAAATGTGTAGTTAAGTCAAGATCAGACTCATACACCTTGTCAGACAAACACACCCCTTCCACAGGAATGTAAATATAATATATAACACATACTTATTTACTCATATACAGTACATACCTCTGTTTATATGCATAGCTGGTTAATCTCTGTCGATAAAACATACACATGTGTGCTTCAATTAGTGTTGTGTGTGTGTGTGAGAGAGAGAGAGAGAGAGAGAGAGAATAATATTCATAATCATGGGTCTGTGCATACAATTAGGTATGTGTAAGGTGTGAGTGTACTTACATCAATTGAAATAGTGTGCGTCTGCATATGTGTGTATGATTGCGTGTGTGTGTGTGTGTGCGTGTGTTGTGTATGTGTGTGTGTGAGTGTGAGTGTGCGTGCGTGCATGTGTGTGTGTGTGCGCGCGCGCGTGTATGTGTTGATACACGCGTGTATATCACGATGCGCCGGTGAGATTGTGCCAAACAGGCGTACCTCAGAGGGACCCTATTCACCGGCTGTGGTATACAGCCCTGCTAACAAAGCAGTGCGACGAGGGGGGCCGGGCGGGGGGGGGCGGGGGGGACAGAGGAGGATGGGGGGATGGCTCCAGGTAACATAAGCGCAGTCTTCTAAGCGCGCCCCGTATCTGCCCATGAAAATTCTCTAAAGGGGTTTAAGCGTTTACCCAGAACGCTATCAGGCACTGGCGCGCAAAAAAAAAAAT
>PIJE02000510.1:0-42662 GCA_002895965.2 Coryphaenoides rupestris
TGCCTATCGTCAATGTGAGACTAGGTGCATGGAAATTACGTTTTTGGACATTTGCTGCTGCAGGGCTGGTACATTAAAGGTTCTGTGGGTACGATTGAAAAGGGGAGCACAGCAAGATTAAAAAAAATAATAATAAAACATCCCCTCACTGCTCCCTCCCTCCTAAGGTTTCTCTGCAATTGAATTGTGTTGCATTTCACGCACCTGTGATTGACAGGCAGGATGGATCTCCCCAAACCAATCATGGAAGAGATACCCTGATTTGTCATACATTATCCAGGGTTGTCTTCAATATAAATCAGCTCATACATACACTCACTAATTGCTGATGAGTGGCTGTGGCATTCCTAACAAATGACAAAACAATAACACTTAATCTTACAGCATTTTTTTTTTTTATTGTGCTTTACATGTACGTTTAAAACTACTATTCTCATACACTATATGGCCAAAAGTCAATGGACACCCCTACTAATTGAGTTCAGGTGTTTCAGCCACACCCATTGCTAACAGGTGCATAAAATCAAGCACATAGCCATGAAATCTCCACAGACAAATATTTACAATTCACAATGGTTTGTAAAGAGCGCAGTAACTTTGAACGGCACTGTCATAGGATGCCATCTTTGCCACAAGTCTGTTCATGAAATGTCTGCCCTACTAGGTGTCCCACAGACACACTCCAAAATCTTATGGAAAGCCTTCCCAGAATAGTGGCAGCTGTCATAGCCGCAAATGGGGGTCCAACTCCATATTAATGCCCATGGTTTTAGAGTGGGATGTCCAACAAGCTCATATAGGTGTGTTGCTCAGGTGTCCACTGACTTTTGGCCATATAGTGTATTTTGTGTAAATCACAAGAGGCATTAGACTTGGACACAGGAAGGGACTGAAAGTTAGAGAACCTTGCGCGTTGACCCCTTTTATGACATTTGTGTTATGGAAGTCGATGCATTGACAAAAACGTAATTCGTTGTCGGCAGGATTCGAACCTGCGCGGGGAGACCCCAATGGATTTCTAGTCCATCGCCTTAACCACTCGGCCACGACAACTGCACTGCTTAGAGGCCTACTATGTACCATGTTATCACATACAAACACATACGAAGTTTATTCAGAAGGTGAAAAAAACGTCTTGGTAACACGTTCTATAATGCAATTCGTATTACTGCCTTTATCATTGTATTATACTGTCACAAACATTCAGCTAATGCACAAAAACTAAATGATGGAGCTACATGAGCACGTACTCGTGTTCATAATGTTTTACCAGTACCAAGCGGCCTACAAGCATCTCCATACAGGATAAACATCTTAGACGTGTATACTGACTCGCATATTAATTCATGTGGTGTGAATTGTCACACGTCAAACCAAACTATGGCGTCGACGTATAAGTTCAAGAGAAAAAAGGCGCTCAATGTCGGACCTGTGCTCATCTTCTTGCCTCGCGTTTCGACGACAGGCCACTAGAGCATATTGTGCGATTCGACTCCATTTACTCGACATCACTGGGATTAGAATGAAACGTGGAGCCGGGCCGGCGACAGTAAACTCGTGTATTGCGCGGGGTTTGCGCGGATAACTCGTTTTATGAACTAACTAACGCAGAGGTTGCGTCTATTGTAGAGCGGAGGGGGGGGGGGGGTCACGTGACCGCCCTACACACACGGGCCTGCTGTGTTTTCAACGGAGGGACGGCGGAGAAGAAAAATGGCGTCCGCGGGCCACCTCAAGCGGGACACCGGCCATTCGCTTTAAGCTTTCTGCGTAAAATTGAGACCGGGGCTTGGCGGGTCTTTTTCCCCCGGTGGCAAGAGCGGGTCTTTTCCCCCCCGGGACAGTCGTTTTCCTCCGGTTTGGTTGCGCTACTTCACCACCGAGATTGAAGCCGAGAAGAATACACTGTTTGCTACAATGAGGGGGAGAAGAGGAAGGCCGCCCAAACAGGCAGCCGCGATGCGGGAAGGATCGCCCGGGCCAATGCGCGGCTCTCGGGGCGGCAGGAGTCGGGGTTTGCGTGGCCGAGGAAGGGGCAGAGGACGCGGTCGTGGTCGGGGTGCGAGTATTGGTGGCGGTGGTTGTGTTGAAGTGGATCCCGACACCTCCGGGCTGGATAACTTTAATTCTTCTCGGGGCCGCAGGAAACTTGGAGCCGCTGCTACTACTACGCCGCCGCCGCGGGGTCGAGGAGGCAGGGGAAGGGGCAGGGGTGCGAGAGGTGGACGCGGCGGCGGCGGCAGAAGTGCAGCGAGGCGGACTCAGACAAGGGTGGTCTACGACGATAACAGCGACGAGGAGGACGATAATATAAGTTACAGGTCGGAGGAGGACGAGCTCTTGAACGAGAACCGCTCGTCGGATCTGGAAGAGGAGGCCCTGGGAAACGACTCCGATTATCTGGAGGAATTACCAGACGAGGACGATGCGAGCTACTGCACGGAGAGCAGCTTTCGGAGCCACAGCACGCTCGGCAGCACACCAGGTACGTCGACTAGCCGACGGGATGTCACCGACATGGCGGATTTTTTAATGAAGCGATTTGAGAAAGCAAGCCGCATTGTTCAAAATGGAGATTGCACCGAGAAACGGGCCTTTGTTTACCGTGTGCTCTGTGGACCGCTGGCTTGCAGCAGGTACACAAGACACCCCTCGCCCGACTCGCCTCACACGCGTGGGGGGGGTTTGACAGATAGGCGACGTGTAGTCAAATGATGGAGACTAAAAAACATCGGAAACGTCTTCGACCACATTTCACGTCTTTCGCTCCACTTTGCTCTCGGCGCAGTGTCGCCCAGTAAACCGGAGAGAAAAAGTAGATGGGAGAGATGGAAACATGACATGTTTCATTCATTCATTGCTCTTGTCATTTCTACACACAGGCACGTTTAGTAAACACAAGTCGGACGTAGGCAGTACACTGTTATTGAATATACATTAATATATATAGACATGATTATTCCTAATTTCTTAAAAAGAAAAAAACGTTGATCTGAAATTGCATAACTTACAAACTCGATCCTTATAGTAATGCCACTAAATGGGAAACACTTTGAACACGTGGAAGTAGTGCCTTGTATTGGTACAATACAGACGTGGTACACATGTGCAGCGAGTGTTGTGACAGCAGGTCTGGCCGCGTGCTGCTGTTTTGAAAAGAGGCGCCGTGACTTCACCTGTTGCCGCTCATTACAGCATCAGCTCGTTACTGCCCCGCACAGCACACCACCACCACCACCGCCGCCACCGCACTGGTGCACTACGGTGCCATTGAACGCACATGTGTTTTTAAATCCATTCTCAATTCCAATAATTAATCGTCACACCAAACCATCAACAATGTGTAGGCACATAATACATATAGATATATATATATATCCTTCCACAGGGCATTATTCCATAATGCAGTCTCTTAATCAGTACCCCACATAAATACCACATGTAACCATTCACCAGTCGTGGATAAAACCAAACACACACTATAGTCTATGAGAGCCTTTATATGCCTTGGGTTGATGGTCTGTTTACAAATCAGAAGTATTCCTTCACTATCTGTTCAAGTCAGTGAAGAACATCTTCACTGACTTCACTAATCACTACTATATCGGTGACCTGTGGACAAGTGTCACTGTCATTTTTGTAGTTTTAGATTCTACACAACCTAATTGACAAGGCCGGTGTCGTTATGTATGTACTTATTTTCGAGATAACCACCAAAAGTTACCTCAATGAAATCAGTGCTGTCATGAAAGGATGAATGCAGATTTTGTTTGTGCCTATGTGCAAAGTAACTACTTGCAAGACAAAGGAAGTCAACAATTCATTAACTTTATTTACCTTTCTGACACACAAATATGCACAGACAATATAATTCCCCCAATATATCATAAAGGCGGACTCATTTATGTTTGTAATAAGAAAACACTGCCCAAACCACACAGCGTGTGCACCACTTCCTCTCTGATGCATTCACATTCACACCCCTATTGCACGTTGATCACCCAGAGAGACACATGAACATATCAGCCCTAGCAGCCTGTCGCAACATCAGGTAAACGCTTGCTAGCTGGAGCAAGGAAGTCTGTCTGCGGGGAACGCAGGAGAACTGTATTGTCCAGAGAGTGTGCAGATGTCTCCCTATTATGTCACTTCACCAGGTGACGCACAGAATTAGAAGCAGCATCATCAACCTAATAATAATAACTCATTGCATTTATATAGCTTATTCATACCGTGCTTTTCCAAGACACCCAAAGCCCTTTGCCAAGTGAGTTTGTAGGGGGGAGGATTATGACGGCTCATCCACTACCGTGGGCCCTATTGTTGTCGTCGTTGGCGTATCCTAAATCTGCACTTGTTCTCCACTCGCCCCCTCCCACCGCAGGTCGGAGGCGGAGTCGGGCGCTGCGGCCCCCGCTCCCCCATCCTGGAGGCCAAAGATGTGCCGCCCCTGGAGCTGCCCAAGTCCTCCGAGGACCTGCTCATCCCGGCGGCGCGGCTCCTGGACGTGGCCGCCGTCTACGAGGTGCTGCGGCACTTCGGCTCGGTGCTGCGCCCTCTCGCCGTTTCCGCTTCGAGGACTTATGCGGCGGCGTTGGCGGGCCAGGAGCAGTGCACTTGCTGGCCGAGACGCACGGCTCGCTGCTCAAGGCATCCTGCGCGAGGAGGACACCTCCAGCAACCACGTCGGCCCCGCCGACCTCAAGGACTCGGTGCACATCCAAACGCTCTACTCTCAGTGGACGGCATGACGTGGCCCGAAGGTGGTCGCGCTCTACCTGCGCAGAGAAGGACGGCGAGTACCGCCATGTTTGCTCGGCCTGCCAGAGCAAGTGGCGAGGAGTACCACAACGAGCCGCTGGAGAGCAAGGTGCAGGTGCTGCAGTTCCTGGTGGACCAGTTCCTGGCCACCAACATTGGCGCCGAGGAGCTGATGTCGGAGGGGTGGTGGCGTATGACGACACTGCCGCGTCTGCCACCGCCTGGGTGACCTGCTTTGCTGTGAGACGTGCTCGGCCGTGTACCACCTTGAGTGCGTCAAGCCACCGCTGCTGGAGGTCCCCGAGGACGAGTGGCAGTGTGAGGTGTGCGTTGCGCACAAGGTGCCCGGCGTGGTGGACTGCGTGCCCGAGGCGCAGCGCAACCGGCCGTACATCCGCCAGCTGCCCATCGGCTTCGACCGCCACCGCCGGAAGTACTGGTTCCTGAACCGCCGCATCGTCGTGTAAGATTTCATTTTTTCCTCTTCGTTTAGATGGATAGTCCTGGTTACTAGAGTGGTAGTACCTCAGTAAGGAGTCATGCTAGGACCTTGGGTTTTCAAATGTAATTTAAACCCAAAGTCCTTTTCGAAATTGCGGTCTGGTGTTTGGATTTGGGGGGTTCTGTTGCCAGCACAGGTAATAATAATAATAATACAGAGAATACAGAGAATACAGAATGGAGAAAGAGCAGTTCTGTTGTCCTTTTTTATGGGATGTGAAAAGGTTCCCATGTTTAAATGCAAGATGTATAGGAATAAAACACCCCTCAGGCTTTTCCACATGTGTTTGCTGGTTCATAGCCCCATTACTACAGCTGAGCAAAATGGACAATGTCAAATGTATTCTTTTTTACTATCAATAATGCAGTATCATATATGTTATTCACCTTGGGAAATGTCCCCTTTTTCTAAGCAAAAGAAACCAATACAGATAATATACACTCACATGGAATACAACTTTATTATGCAACACGATTACAATACTGTTATAAAAGTTGTTTATCGCAACATTTTTAGACCTGGACCGCATATTGTAAACAATTTGAAATCAACTTGGAGGCACATTTTCTATTAAAAACGACCTAGTATTATCACATCTTTCCACAGTTTACCCTGTTGTCAGTTTGTATTTCTGTAAATATGTGCAAGACTTCCTTGTTTTGCATGCAGCCAGAAGATAAATTGACCCGACCGGGATTTAATTTCATGTCATATTTTCATTCATGGAAGAGATGTATTTATACTGTTTTGTAATGTGACTGGCCAGCATCTAGGATTTTGGTTATGCTAATCACATTATTTTCTTGGTGTATTACATTTGAAGGGAATATATTTAGGCTGTTTCAGTGAGTCAAAGGGGCCTTTCACACCTGAGCTGTTTGGTCCGTCTTGATGCGACCCTGGAGTGTTTCTCCTCTGATAGTACGGTTCATCTGAGGTGGTGTGAACGCTCACTCAAACTCTGGTGTGGCGTGGGTGTTAGGCAGAAATTGAAAAATGTCAGACAATGTTCTGAGAAAAATTGCCAGCGACATCAGCGCACTTACTAGTGGGGGTCTGGGCCATGCCACCCGATAACATTTTTGGAATTTGGTGAGTTTTAGGGCACTTTGAGGTAGTAATTCCCACTGAAATTAATTAACAAAATATAACAAAAACTTTTACTCTCAACTAAGCATCCCTTTGTGCAGTTTACGCTCATAGACGTAATCAAATATATACAAAATTATATATGAGCATTGCTACACAACTATTTTAATGCCGTGTCGAGACATTTTGAAACGTGAAGACATGGCTGCCTCAGAAGCCCCGTCACCTGGGCAGGTAGACACCGCTAGACACCCGGGACTCAGACTGATCATGTCTTTAGACGGGTGGGTCTCTGCCTAACACTCAACTCTGGTCTTTGAAAACGGGATTCTCGGGTTTTCCGCTTCCGAGTAAACTCTGATTCGGTTCACTTTAGGTGTGAACATGAGCCGACCCTTATTGGGCCAAGTTGTCATTGATTTAAATGCTGCGTGGTGCAATCAGGGTGTTGAAGCACTCATCAAAATTGGGTTATTTTTAAAAAACCGCCCAAAGTTTTTGTTCCTCCATTATTATTGTTGTCCGCAACAATAATAAACAACAACAATCCGAGTTTCCCTCTGATGTTCTGTCCAATGCACAAGCATGCGTTTACATTATTTGGTCCAGTGTGAATGCTCACCAAACCAAATGAAAATACAACAGTGTCAACTTTGCCCTGAATTAGACAAGTACCTAATTATAGGTGTGAAAAGACTTTAACTGTTGTGATAGTTGGTTTTGTTGATATAGGCTATCATCACCCAGCTTTGTTGTAAAGATATAAAGTTCTGTAAAGTAATAATGCTTGAAATGATTTAGAAATGTGATGGCGTGGGTTACTATTAAGTATACAGTTTAACAGGGGCCTGGTAGATCAATTAAGATAATCTTCTCTTCATATGTTTTCACGTCTACTCTATTTCAATCCTTTTTCTGTTTCATTTGTCATATTTTCCCCCTCACCGCCCTCTTACTCCTCCCTGTCTCCTCTCTCCTTGTTTCCTAATTTCCTCTCCTCTGCTCCTCCTTGTCTCCCTCCTGTAACCGGTGTGTTCTCCAGTGAGGAGGATGGCGAGGACAAGACCATCTGGTACTACAGCACCAAAGGTAAACACGCACGGCTAACGCGGTCTCTCTGCTCCCCCTGCCTCTTCCACTCGGCTTTCTTGCATCTGTTTATTTGCTCCTTCATTAGTTCAATTGTTTTCATGTGTTCTCTTGTTCGTCTTCAGTCCTAACCCTCAACGCATTGGGTTCCACTGTGTTCACTTGGGTACCCTTTACATTTAAATTAGTGTGTCTCTTTGACTTTCTACATGCTATGCGTTGCCTCTATGTTTATTGTTTTAGTTTATAGTTGTCTATAGTTTATATTGTCTGTTTTTAAGTTGGCTGGATGAGTCTTTGAATTGGACACACTGTTGTCTTTGTTGCTTCTTCATTTTACCATTCAATATATAATATTATATATATATTGTGTCATATTGTGACATAATTGATGAATTATATTGTGATATATTGACATATATTGCTGCCTCTCCTTCAACAAATGTACTCTTTGTAAGTCGCTTTATATATATATATATAAATGAAGCTTGACTTGATTAGCAGACTAGCTGATTGCCAATGCTGCCATGTGGACTTTAACTCCAGCACCTGGAACTACAGTGGCCAGAATGAGTTTTGGACTGCAGATTGTCCTCGCCATTCACTTCATGCTTTTTGTCTCCTCCTCCCACGGTGTCCAGGTGCAGCTGGCGGAGTTGATCGACAGCCTGGACAAGCAGTACTGGGAGGCAGACCTGTACGCCACGCTCGAGGAGATGCGGGAGGAGATCCACGCGCACATGGACATCACGGAGGACCTCACCAACAAGGCGCGCGGCAGCAACAAGTGCTTCCTGACCGCCGCCAACGGTGAGGAGGCGGCGTTTAGTGACCCAGATGTGAATATGTAAGGAATAAACCAAAACGGAGTGGCCTGTGTGGTTTACACCACAGTTAACATCAATGATTAGATATTAGTTACTTCTAGATTAATGTTATGTTTTTTTTTATAAATATTTTTATAAATATGTTCAACTCAAATTAAAAGCTGTGTGAGTGGGTAGTGGTGCTGGACGTGATTAATTGTGATCATGGAATGAGGTGTAATTTAGTTAGTGAATTCATAGTAAAAATGTTAGTCATCATCCAAAAATCCCCTTTAAATTCTACCTGAACTTAAAATATTCTTGCTTTTGTAACGACGTGTGGTAGGGTGGTGTAGGCTAGGTGCGTGCTCCGGGATAGCCACACAGACGACACTTTCTAATACGATTTCCCCGTTTATTGAGTTGGTTCAGTGGAACGCCAGGTCTCCAACATACAAACAACGCAGCATACTTTAAGGCACTCGCCGATTTCTATGTCCTACTCTGCACTCGTCACGGGAGAGACACCGTGCTCTCTGCTAAATATAGTCGGAAGTTGCAAAAACAAAACTTAACTAATACGAGGTGTGCCCCCTAGTGGCGATATCCAATACTTTGACCGTTACATATTCCCCCTGGTGATTATATGCTGTCCCCAGCCATACCCAGCAGAAGAAGCAACCAACATACCCTTTAACATATCGCTATACATAGACTTAATGTAGAGTAAGCATTAACACACAGGGATATACAATATAACCAGCACACTGACAACTGAAAACAATAAAATGAAATCTGTTATCTCATGAAACGGAAAGAAAAAATGTTCACAACTGTTGCTAAGCAATCCTAAACATTGCTGAAACCAGAACCATTTGTGTGATATATATACACCATACATGAAACATACTATGAATGTTACTACAGAACTATAGAACTACAGGACTATATACAAATCGGCAGTGTAACGTTTTTAGTCATCTCTGCCAGCCTCTCCACGGTTGAGGCAGCCTGGCCTCTCTCCCTTCATTCCCTTGGGCCTGGGCCTTGCGGTCTCAGGGTGGGACTTGCGATGTTGTGTGTGTGTGTGTGTGTGGGGGGGGGGTGCGCCGATCTCCAGGGGGCGTGGCCAGGTGGACGTCATTCTTGAAGCTCATAGATGGCAATGCCGTTTTTCTTGGGCAAATGCACGCCATCACAGGGACAGGAAATGGACATGAAAGATATGATATGATAGATATGAGAACATGATTCTCAGTCTGATCGATGTATTTGTTTGTATTCTTAACTTTTAGGTTGAGAACTTTGCTCCTATATCAGTCAGTGCTGATACTCGCCTCATAGATAATACAAACATCCATGCGTAGCTAGACACTGCTAGACGAGTAACGCCTCCCCCTCATCAGACGTACTCCCACCCTTCCTACCTTTTGCCCCTCTGTGTCTCTCCCTGCGTTGCCTCTCTTTCTATCCCGTCATCACATCACCCTGTGAAGGCTGCCTGCTTGGTGCCAAGCGCCTCGTTATGCAAGTCGGTCTTCATGCCAGACTGGCCCGTGTCCAACACCTGGAGCTGGTCATTTCCTTGGTTTGGGGGAGTTGTCGGGTGGACGACCAGGGTTGAGTGTGGATTCAAAGCTCCCAGTCGCGACTCTCCTGCCATTGTCCATGTCTGAATTATTCAATAAAGATGAGGAAGGCGATATGGCGTGGAGAATTGAGCGTTTTTGTAAACAATGCAGCCGGTTAAATGGTCCTGTGTTGTTGTTGTTGTTGTTGTTGTTGTTTTCCACTAGTTCCATAGCAACAGCTGTGTGAGTGGGCAGTGGCGCTGGACGTGATCGAAAGTGATTGGAGTCGTGGCATGTGGTGTCATTTCCTTCGTAAATTCATAGTAAAACAAAACAAAAAACTGATCTCATCTCATCATACAAAAATCACCTTTAAATTCTCCCTGCTGGTTCTTCTTGCTGTTCCTCACACCTGCCTCTTATCCTCTAGAGGTGAAGAGCTTCACCCATCGGTTCCCCGTGGTTTGGTAGCTTGTATTGGTTTCCCACAGAACAGTTAACCGGCACTCAGGGCGCCGCATGGGTTGTTGACGTGGTAGTTTTTGTGTGTGTGTGCCTCTCACTGATTTTCTGTTGTTTGGTTGCAGAGTTAATTGCTTCATGACATACTTGGTAGTTATTACACCATAATAATCATCACAAACGTATGTTTAGTATAAACTATATATATTTATACAATAGTATAAACTATATTATTGCATACAAATGAGGCAAAGCAGTGATTGGCTAATGGACAAGTTTCCCCCCCCCCCACCCAACAGAGGAGATTGTGGATCGTCTCCGAGCCAAGCAGGAGGAGGAGCTGGAGGAGCTGAAGAAGCGATCGGCTGAGGAGGCGCAGAAAGCACGGCTGGAGCAGGAGAAGGAGGATGTGGACGTGGAGGAGAGTGAGGAGCAGGCCAAGGGGGAGGGGCCACAGGAGGCAGAGGTCAAATGTCAACAACAACAGCAGGAGACCCAAGAGGAGAACGAGGTCACTCCGGAGAACGAGGTCCCAGTGACAGGTAACTAATTATCGTTCTATTTGAAGCTGAGTGTCGCAAAATGTTGTTGAGATACAGTATGTCTATTAAAGAACAATGGACCTCATTCTGGAACATTTTCTTAAGTGTCTTCTTAAATATCTTCTTACGAACTTCGTAAGAACAAACTTAAGAAATCTGTCCGCCGGATTCATGAACGCGGGGAAATGTGTTCTTAAACCTCCAAAGTGTTCTCAGCTGCGCGCCCCCACATGAGGAATGCCACTGATTCTTAAATGGAACGCGTGTGCTCGTACACCTGAATTTGCATATAGACACGCCCCGCCAGCTCCTTTATA
Source organism: Coryphaenoides rupestris (assembly GCA_002895965.2). Classification (NCBI taxonomy): domain Eukaryota; kingdom Metazoa; phylum Chordata; class Actinopteri; order Gadiformes; family Macrouridae; genus Coryphaenoides; species Coryphaenoides rupestris. The sequence continues at coordinate 11,140 of PIJE02000510.1, forward strand.
AGGGCAACAACGGGACCGTGTGCACACGGTCGCGGTACTGGCGCTCCCTCCTCAGCACACGATCAGCGATAGCTTCCAGCAGCAGTAGATGAGCCATATTGTGTGTGTAGGCCTAGGGTGCAGACTTGGCCCTTTAAATAGCTGGATTGATCACTGATTATTGGATGGAATGGTTCAATTTACATAATTGATGTTCAAGTCCACGTGCAAGGTCAAGGTTTTCTTTGTCACATGCAACATCATACCAGTAAGATGAGCAGTGGAATGTTTCTCCACTGGCTCTTACAATGTACACACTAAGCAAGGTAAAGAAAATAGGACCAACAATGAAAAATAACAATAGAGAACAAGACGGCTGAGAGCACATGTCCCCACCAATATCCAGCGTTACCCCCCCCCCCCCCCCATCAGAACCGTGAATTAACGGAGCGCGCCCCCCCCCCCCCCGCCCCAGAGACGCTGACTCGGAGCCCGATGCGCGCCTTATGGGAGTGTAATTGCGCATCCTTGGCGCAATATCTGTGATTTCCCCACCAATGTCCTAAACAACAATACGTTCTTGGGCCCTATGTATATGATGTATATTATGTATATTATGTGTATTATGTATAGTATGTAGGCCCATATGATATATTTTATTGATGGATATTCACATGTTCATTCACAGAATGTAGATGTGTCAATTCTATTTCCCTATGGCTATATCCACATTGAGTTTAGTGCTTATTTATTTATTCACTGCCATTTGCAGTGTTCGTGTGTGCTTTTATTTATTTTAGGACATCACGATGCCTCGTAGAATCATGACTATGCATGTGAAACGTAATTGTTAATGATACAAATATTCTCGTATTTATTATTATTATAATTATTTAAATCCGAGGATGTCTGTAGAATTGATGTGAATGCAATCACCAATGATTTGTCACAAATTCAGCCCTTAAGAACATGGGCGCACTCCAAATAGGTCGCTACGACTGCTTTTCCGCGTTCTTAAATCCTGTTCTTAGCTAAGAACCAATCCCAGATGAGAAACCATTCAGGAATGCCAGAATTGTCCCAGGAACTTCGTAAGTGGAGTTAAGAAGAAATTTCTTCTTAACTTTTTCTTACTGCATTCCAGAATGAGGTCCAATGTTTGTGTTGCTTTGACTATGACAGTATATTATGAACCAACTCTGACCAGAACTCATCTGGCTGCACTGCTCATATCCCTTCTGTTATGGCTTCTGAATCTTTGGAAAGACTTGAAAAGTGCAGCATGATGAATCTACTGGAGATCAATTCTACTGCGCTGTAGCTCTGAGTAGAACACCCTTGCTGCGCAGCCAGAGAGAACCGGCTCCATTCTTTTCATACAATGATGTTGTCACTTCTGGCTGATACCGGGGTCTTCTAAATGCTAGATACGTTTCATTCTTAACTGGATAAAAGAGGCACTTGAGCTCAGAAATGATGAAGCGGCAGTTTACTCCACATACAGCAAATTAGCTGCAAACAAGGACAAAGCATCGTGCTAACTGGCTCATCTTGTGCGCGAGTGTTGGATTTTTTTGGAGGTTCGACTATTTTTAACATTCCTGCTGTTTACCTGTAGCCACAGAGGCTCCCCCTACTGGTCAGGAAGGCAATAGCTGCACCACCAGCAACAGCACTATCAGCAGCACTATCAGCAGCACTATCAGCAGCAGCGGTAGCGGAGTCGCAGAGGAACCAAAGCCCTCCACAGGCCCGGGCCCTGCAGCACCAGCTGTCCCCGGCACTGAGACCTCAAGCCCGGTCTCTGCACCTCCCGAGGTGCCCGCCTCCACCACTGCAGCGTGTGGGGAAGAGGAACCTTCCAATTTGGAAGTTACTGATAAAAGCCAAGGTACTTTGGTGACACTTCACAGGAAAGCAGATGCATACAGCTGTGTGAGGCCTCGTAGGTCAGGGACTACGGCTCTGTGGACAGAACCCCTCCCCCCCCCCCCTCCCACTGCATCCACTCTGTGCTTTTTTGTCTCGGCTGCAGCTTCGGCTCATGTGCTTGGCATATGGCTTGGTTCAGGCTGGACCACGTGCATGTGAACATGTGCCGTGGTCCTTATCCTGCGGCGATTCACGCTTCCCACCTTCCCGCCTTCTTTCAACCCCCCCCCCCCCCCCCCCCCACACACACACACAGACACACACACACACACACAGACAGAGCTTGACCATTTGCCATACCTGCTTCATTCTTGTGTTGCGGACACTTTGACTCATTGGCTCGTTCTCTCTTCTTGCTTGAATCCTTTTCATTTGTTTGAAGAGTAGCGCCGGCTAGCCCTTTGCTTCCAAGAACACCTACCCTCTATGTTCGGTTTTTGCACAGCATGCTGCATTCCACTAGAGGGAGCCACAGTGCCACTAGTGACCCGTCAGTCGCTACGCATGAGGGCTAAAGGCAGACCACAGTTTGACCTGCTGTTGAGGCAGCCATGTTCAGTTGATGCTCCAATCTGTCGTACCATTGATCTACTTTGTCATTCCAGCATTGATACTGGAATGATTAATCAAATATCACCATTTTAGTGTGACACACCCACAGTGGCTGTCACAATGACTGCTTTTCATGATGCCATGCAGTAGCAGGTATTTGTGTACTGTCAAATGATTGTCTTCTGTCCTTTTTCTGATTCCGTGTAGCCGACAACACAGCGTCTGATTCAGTCCCGCCCCCCGGCGAGGAGGGCGTGCCCAGCCTGAGCCAGCTCCCCCAGGCCAGCGAGGACAACAACAACAACAGCAGCAGCAGCAGCAGCACGGGTCCCCAGGCCCCAACCGTGGGGCCAGAACCGCCCGACCTGGCTGACAAATCATCCCAGTCGTCGCTGGCCAGCATGGACGACACAGGTGGGTCTACAGCACGCGTCCAAACACACAATCACAATTAAACACGACATACAAGAAGCTTTGTTTTACATTTGCACGTAAACTGGTCTGCTGGTTTGATGCAAGGATGCGGCTTATGTTCGCATCACATGAAACCATTTGGAACATGCCGGTCAGTCACCCATCCCCGGTCATTGTCTGATGTTTGTGTTGCACTTGTGGTGCTTGTTGTTGTTTTGTGACCAGGGGACCACAAGGAGCAGGCTAACGGCGAGGGGGCGGGCTCTGGGGCCAAGCGCTCCGCGGCCACCCGCATGGTGACCAGGCTCAGGAACCCCGACAGCAAGCTGAGCCTGCTGAAGAACCAGCAGGTAGCCGCTGCCGTCCACCAGACTAACCAGGGCTTCAGGGAGGGGAAGGAGGTGAGAGCCACAGCCGCTGCGGAGTCCACTTCGAAGCTAACCTAAACATAACTATTGAGTAAACTCAATAGCCACGGGCTGTGTGCGTTATGAGTTGACTGGAACGTACACAACCTAGAACGCTGTGTACGTCTGTCATAAAGACGCATGTGTCTGTAGTTTATTAGCTAACCTAAAGACACGTGTCTGTAGTTTATTAGTTAACCTAAAGACGTGTGTCTGTAGTTTATTAGCTAACCTAAAGACGTGTGTCTGTAGTTTATTAGCTAACCTAAAGACACGTGTCTGTAGTTTATTAGCTAACCTAAAGACGTGTGTATGTAGTTTATTAGCTAACCTAAAGACGTGTGTGACGGTAGTTTATCAGCTAACCTAGAGGGCTGTGTCGGTCTAGCTGTTTAGCTAACACCCTACACATTCACATTAAAATAGTTTAATTTGTTAAAATGTTTTTTGATTAATAAAAAGCCGTTCATCCCCTTGGTGGGTCGCGCCTGCAGGTGCTGGTGGTGAACGCGCAGGGAGACGTGACGCGGGTCAGCACGCGCACCTCCAAGGACGTGGTGATGAAGGGCGCCCTCGGCAACTTCTTCAAGCTGGGCCAGGAGGGCAAGTACCGGGTCTACCACAACCAGTACAGCTCCAACATGCTGGCCCTGAACAAGCACCAGCACAGAGAGGCAAGCACCCGTCGCTCCTGGCCACTGTGCACTTCACTTGGAAGCGAAAACACAGCAGTTTTACCATGAAGAGGCCCTACTATACCAACAGGTGTGGGCGGGATTAGCCATTACAGTTCACAGCAGTTGGTACAGTCCACTGGGTAGGCTGGTAGTCTGATCTCGTCAGCATACATCTAGGTGGACACTCCCACTTGAGGTCACTTTGTCACAATGACAATTCTAGTCACATGACAATTTTTAAATGGCTAATCACGCTCACACCTGGTGCTGTAATAGGGCCCCATTTCCATGTGAAAACGTAGTTTGCTATAGAGATTAGAACTTAAAGTGACAAAGCAGGGGTGAGATAACATTTACAATTACATTTAGGCTTTTATCCAAAGTGACTTACAAAGAGTACATTTGTTGAAGGGGACAGCAATATATCACTGTGGTGCATAAAGATGAGAATACAGCTGTTTCAAGCATTCATAGTTGCAAGGATAATGGAACAAGAACATACAATATGCTAAACACTTAATAATGCCAAGACGGACGTACAAACACGCAAGTTAGATAATCATCGATTACATCCTTTCCTCCCAGAGGCAAAGCTAACAGATTTTTGTCCTCCCAGGATCACGACAAGCGGCGCCACCTGTCCCACAAGTTCTGCATGACACCGGCGGGGGACTTCAAGTGGAACGGCTCCATCCACGGCTCCAAGGTGCTGACCATCTCCACGCTGCGGCTCACCATCATCCAGCTGGAGAACAACGTGCCCGCCCCCTTCATGCACCCCAACTGGGCCTCGCACAGGTAGGCTCCGTGCGGAACGGCACTTAATTCTGTGGGCCTGTCCGTGCCATGGGCCACAGGAAGCCCCAACCAGACACCCCCCCTATTGCACCACAAATACACCTCTAGTAGGACAGGAACTGTTTTTTTTTTTTTTTTTAAACGGGTTACATTTACATTTAGGGCATTTGACGCTTTTATCCAAAGCGACTTACAAAGAGTACATTTGTTGAAGGAGACAGCTGTGGTGTTGCTGTGGTACATAAAGATAAGAATAGCTGTTTCAAGCATTCATAGTTACAAGGTTAATAGAACGAGTTTCATAATTGCTAGGTTGCCTGCATAATAGCTGGGATAAGAGCAGACGTGCCTTTCTGAGCACATTACCAACATTATGCAGAGTCCAGGTGAACTCTGAACAGGTGTGTCTTGAGTCTCTTGTGGAAGCTGGTGAGCGACTCTGCCGTCCTGACATGAGCCGGGAGCTCATTCTACCACTGCGGTTTCTGTGATTGCATGCATGGTCATGATCTATGCTTTTTTATCACTATTACGAAAATAATAGCGTAATGCAGAAAAAGATACATAAAAAAACCTACCACAAAGTTGCCTCTGGTCGTAACCATGGGGATAACACACCCCCTTCCTTTCTAGAACTTATAGCCCAAAACGTATGTGTTAAAATGTCATGGTGCTGAAACAGAGGGTTCAATTACATTGTAAGGAGAGTCGGTGCATCTAGTGCTGGGCGGTATACCGGTTCACACTGAATACCGGTGTGTATTTTCGTTATGATATGAATTTTTAACATACCGCCATACCGGTGTATTTGATGACACAACGTTCGGAACGCTGCGCCGCGCGACACTGTTTCAGACGGGACCCTTTTCAATGTTGCGCTTCTAAACACGCATGGTACGACTGGAGGCGTGGTGAGGGTCAACATAAGTTAGTGCTCTGGTGTTACGTTGCGGTGATGATGGATAGGATAGACCAGGGGTGGCCAACCAGTCAGAGACAAAGAGACAATTTTTTTACTACTACCATCATACACCGTGAAACCGTTAGAATTTAGAAAAATACCATGATATCAATTTTTTGTCATACCGCCCAGCACTAGTGCAGCTGGGAGATAATGGGCGCCAAAAAAAGCATCTTGTGTGTGGGTGGGAAGTTATCATGTGTGTGACTGCCCCCTGCAGGACCAATTGGATCAAGGCGGTGCAGATGTGCAGCAAAGCAAGAGAGTTTGCTCTGGCATTGGCTATCCTGGAGTGTGCCATCAAACCTGTAGCCATGCTGCCTGTCTGGAAGGACTCGCTGGGACACACCAGGTACACACACACTGACACTCACACACACACACACACACACACACACACTCACTCACTCACTCACTCACTCACTCACTCACTCACTCACTCACTCACTCACTCACTCACTCACTCACTCACTCACTCACTCACTCACTCACTCACACACATACTAGCAGTGGGGGTGGAAATATTGAGACGGCACAGTATTGCGATACAATATTGATAGTCAAAACTTGGCACCCAGTCAGTCACAAGTGTCTCAAGTGGTCTGTTAGGGTTTGTTAGTATGTTGATGGTTCACTTTGAACTCTAAACATTGCTCAGCGATGCAATTCTGTGTGGAGTGGTGTTGCAGCAGTAATATTGAATCTGTCGCAAAACTCCCAAGTATCGTGATAATATCCTATTGTGTATATTGTGTGTATACACGCATGCACACACACATACTATTCTACTTTATTTTATATTTATGCTTCTTGTCGTTTTTGCACTACTTGCTTTTTAATGCTTTTTAACTCTTATTATTATTATTCTTATGTTGTCTGTATGCACCAACAACCACAGCAAATTCCTCGTATGTGAAAACTACTTGGCAAATAAAGCAATTCTGATTCTGATTCTGACACACTAGGGAACAGTTACCAGTTTAATAATAAACCGTGGTAAAATTCCAGATGGTTAATAGAACTGTGTCAAATTTTAATTATCATAAAAACCGTCACATTTTAACCGTGGTTAGTTGCCATGCTAAAACTGCTGTAAATACTGCCCAGCATCAACCAAAGTACGCGACAGTCTCCCAGGCGCAGGTGTGCAGGGGCCGCTTGCAACGTGGGTTTGATTACAATGTCTTGATTACAACATGGCGGAAGGCGTTGACAGCTCTCCGGATATTTTTAATCCATCCAAGTGGACTAAATGTGAAGTGTGGGCGCATTTTGGGTATTTCAAAAGTGTTGATGGAAAGTTGATTGACAATCATTACCCTGAAAATCATGTCATCTTCGTGACCGCCACCAATTACTTTACAGCCAAGGCAAGTTAAGCAACTTTTAGCAAAATGCATGTTACAATGCACAGAAAGATATGTGGATATACGGTGAACCACTAGTGCGCTCAGTAAATTTCAATCGTTGGAACACTGACATCCTGGTGTGTACCATCCAACAACATCATGCATGCAACAGAGTTTCTTAACTTAATGGAACAACTGCAAATTCAAGACACTAGTGGCTGTTCAGTGATGTCAAATTAATTAATCTACTGCAGCTTTAGATAAAACACGTTGAGGAAAACAATTCTGCACATTTTAACAATACCCACACACATACACACACACACACACACGTTACACCAACTGGTTTAACGTATTTATCTGATTGATTGGTGATCGTCGTGGTCCAGACTGCACCGCATGACGTCCATGGAGCGTGAGGAGAAGGAGAAGCTGAAGAAGAGGGAGAAAAAACTGGAGGATGAGGAGACCATGCAGCAGGCCACCTGGGTCAAGTACACCTTCCCTATCAAACACCAGGTAACACACACAAGTGCGCATAAACACACACACACATGTGCGCATAAACACCCACACACACACACAGGGATGATTAATATGGTAGAATTTGCACATCGCCCACCCCCCAACCCATAAGACGGGTGGGTTTGAAACCATCAGACGAGGGCCAGACGCCTCCAGTCTAGTGGACTGTGAGCAGAGCCCCAGCCACATCACACAGCAAGCTGGAGCCAAGCCCCAAGCTGCCCTGTAGACGTTCCAGAGCCCACAGCTCTCCTAATCACTGCGCTTTTTAAGTAGCACTTTCTAAGGAAGTGTACGCGTTTTGTGTGTGTGTGTGTTTGTTTTTTGAGGTGTCCGTTTGCGCATGTATATCTCCATGTGAAGGCGCTTTGATGGCTCACCTGGACGTGGATGTGACAAATGCGCTCCTTTTAACTGGCCTTTACTCCCTTGTGCGTCACTAACCTCCCTGACTTCTCACTCCTCCATCAACCCTCCCTGTGGTGTTTATTTAAAGGTGTGGAAGCAGAAGGGTGAGGAGTACCGGGTCACCGGCTACGGGGGCTGGAGTTGGATCAGTAAGACCCACATGCAGCGGTTTTTCCCCAAGCTGCCCGGGAACACCAATCCAAACTACCGCCAGGAGCTGGAAGGTCCCGTCACATTCCCTAAACTCACAATCATCTGAATTCAAATTCGAAAGGCTTTTTCTTTTCTTTTTTCTTTCTTTTCCTTTTTTCTCTGTTGTTGTCTTAAGGCTTAAACTCTGACAATGTTTAAAAAAAAAGTTTATACAAGTTGATATTAGTTTGTTGTATATGATCCTATAGTCCAGTTTAGTTTAGGAAATGAGTTCCTATTCCTGATCCAATCCGATTTCTTTTAATCCGATTTCCCTGATTGTAGGGCTAATGATTTTGATTCTATGAATTAATCTATTGATTATTTTATATATTACTCTAAATGATTCATTTTCATTCAAAAAACAATTACAATTACAATTCATTCAGATGTTTTTGACTTTGATAGAGCGAATGAAGAGCTAATGAAATATATATCAGAAAATATCATCAACCGATCGTCATCGATGATGTTGACACATCACAGCAGCCCTACCTGCTTAGTTTAAAGGTACCTGTGAAATCCTGCTTAAATGTTGTAGCATACTTCCCCATTAACACCGGAGCATCTCCCCCCTTTCCCATAGATGCCAAACTTGGCAAGAAATGCACTCTGCTGGACCTGAGCAGAAGGTCCGTAACAGGGACACAAGATGAACCTCGGGGAGCTCCGGCGACTGGCACGGAGGAGCCCCTGGTCTCCTCCAGCACCCCAGGCGCTCCCACGGAACACACACCCCAGGAGGAGAAGGAGAAGACTGAGGAGGGGAAGGAAGAAGAGTTGGGGAAGGAGGTGGAGGAGAAGATGGAGGTGGATGCTGGACACAAAGGACCAGATACAGGTAAAATGGGTGGGGGTTTGGGGGGGGGGGGGGGGGTTCTCCAGACTGAACTCATGGTTTCTAATGAGCAAGATCCTTGGCTCACATGATTCCATTGGGTTTTTATTTTTATTTTCTTCAATACATTCCTCATTGCCAGAATGTATATTTCTTAATCTCTGCTTTTAAGTGAGCTGATAACTGATATGTTGATGTCCTTCCAGGGACCAGTTTACCGTATGTTGAGGTCAGGACAAAGCAGGAGCTCGCTGAAGAGTCTGAGAGACCCTTCAACTACGATGTTGTGGACGTCAGCAAGGGCTTCCTGACCCGCGTCGCCTATAAGAAACTCAAGGCCTCCAAGCTGGATGGCCTGCTGGAGCGACGGGTAAAACAGCACGCGCTAGAGGAGAAGCAGAGACAGCAGGCCCCTGCCTCCAAACCCCCCACGGCCGCCCAGCCTTTGGCGACTCCCGCCCGAGCGCCCGGCACCCCGGTCCGGCCGAGGTCTCCACTCAAGCCCCTGACTTTGGCTCTGGCCCAGGGTCAGTGCACGCCCACGGCTGCAGTCAAGTCAGAGGAGTTGCCCTCTTTAGCAGGGACTCCTGGGTTGGGGAAGGTGAAGGAGGAGACTCCTGTACATGAAGCTGACATGAAACCTGCACAGAAGAGAGCTTCTCCTCTTCTTGCACTTCCCTCTGCAGGTGCCCCATTCAGAGAACTTACAGGTTTGGATTCAACCTCATTAGAAAACCAGAAACAGGAAATGGGTACACAACCAAGGACTACAGGGCCCATTGCAGCTATTTCGAGCAGTGCAGGGCAAGAGGCTCCCTCACTGTCTCAGGAACCAGTGGCCTCAGCAATACCACCCACTCACAGCGCCTCGGTGCAGCAAACTGCTTGCGTTCTAGCAGACATTGGCAAGCCTCAAAGTACTGATAATTGTGGTCCTGAGGTATCTGTGCCTGAATCGGGCCACGGCACAACGGCAGCACAAAGCAGTCTTGATCGGGGCGATTTTCAGCGTGCAACTTCCTCTGAACCTAAGAATCTTGAAAGTCCACAGAGCATAGAGGAACGGTGCAAAAAGGAGCATCAGCAGAACATCCAACAGGTCGCTCCAGGAAGACCAGAGGATGCCAGCCCCGCCCCCTCCCAACCACTTCCTGTTCCTCTTCAGATGAATGGCACAGACAGCATGGAGACAGAGACGGAGGCGTCTAAATCTGCGCCGCCTGCAAGCCACATAGCCGTCGCCAACAGCAACTGCATCAAGGTGTGCAGCAACAGCGTGGATAGGCTAGGGGAAGGGGAGAGATGCGCCGCCGTGTTGCCCAAGGACAAGCCGCTTGTCAACGGAGACATGGTCTCGCTGAACGTCAAGTCGGGAGCGGTCCGAATCGCTGAACCGGACCCGACGGCTCCCGGCAGGAAAGAGACGAGCGGCAAGGTGATTGTTTACGACCAGGACCTCCAGCCTCCGGTGAAGATCGCCAGGCTGGAGAACAGTGTAGCGGCGGGCAACCCACACAACAGCAGCAGCACAGAGGGCCAGCAGAAGGTGAAGGTCATCCGGATGCCGCCGTCTCCCATTCCCTCGGCCGAAGAGTCGAGCCTGAGCGACGGTTTCGCCGAGGAGGGTGCGGCGTCGGAACCACAGACCACGGTCACCCAGGTGACCACCACCACCATGACCAGCTCCATCACCACCACCACAGTGTCCACGGTGACCAAGAGCGACAGAGCTCTGGTGAGCGTGGCGCCCAAGGTGTCGTCATGTGAGAGCAGCGCGGTGGCGACCCTCACCACCATGACCAAAACCACCGTTACCAAGGTGCACTCCCCCAGCCTCGACAGCCAATCGGAAGACAGCCAGAGCGAAACATTGACACAGGAGCAGAGGACGTCGCTGTCGGCCACCTACAGCATGTCGAACGGCGATTGTAAAACCACAGAGTTGAGCCAGATGTTCTCCACCAGGGGGCGCGTCCGCCTCCTCAAGTTCTCCCGCACCAAGAAGGCCCGGTCGGACACAGCGCTGCCGTCCTACAGGAAGTTTGTCACCAAGAGCAACCGCAAGAGCATTTTTGTGTTGCCCAGTGATGACCTGAAGGTGCTGGCGCGGCGCGGCGGTCTGCGGGAGGTCTCCATCTTCAGCTACAATGCCAAGCCAGCCCAGGACATCTGGCCGTACCCTTCACCAAGGCCCACGTTTGGGATCACCTGGAGGTGGGTTGTTATGGCAGTACACACTCACTCACGCACACATGCTGCCTCCCTCAGGATCATATCCATTTCAGGGAATAAGTGTCACTGTAAGCATTATCATTGGAGGTATATTGGTCATGTAAGTGGGTATTTGAATCCTTTTGCTATTGTAGTTTTGGGTCCCCCGCCCCCCCCACATTATTGAAAACTGTTGTTAAACATTTCACTGCATATGAGAGCGCAATAACGCAACAGAATGTGCTTAAAACTTGAATGTTGTCTTCAAAACCAGGAAAAGATGACATTCACACTGTAGGTTTCCAATGAATGAAGCCTTAGCTTGACGCTCCGATGACACACACATTCTTTAATAAGGCAAAATCCTCCTGTTCCATCAGTTCATTACACTCCTCAGCTACTCTGTTCAGTTACTTCTTTGCTCCCCTTCCCAGGAGTTAATAACCCCCTTCCTACCCCCCCTTTCTCCATATCCTTGATGGAGTCCATCTTCGAAGCCCTCGTCTTTTGATCTAAATCAAACGCGTAGAGTTTGATCAGATACATCAAGATACGACATGGAGACTTTTTATTTTTACATTTTAATGAAGCCACATTAAAGCGACATCAGGAGGAGTGTGTGTGTTTTACAGAAAACCATCATTTGTACATGTTTCCTCCCTTTAAAAGAAAAGCCCATGAAACACATTGAAGCAAATTATTTTTATGACAATACAACAGACTAGAAATGACCTTCTCCTTCCATATTTTAAAGAGTCTTCATCTGTGTTTTACGAGGACACTCCCATTGTGTTGAAGGACCATTGCGTTACTTGTTTGTGTTTCTTGGCCGAGGGCCGAGCAGGAAGGTCATGCAAAGGTCATATTCTACTATATATATTCCCCTATGGCTTGTGTGTCTTATGTTGGGTCTCTTTGGGTTGAGTAGACAAGGTTTCAGTCTCCAGTAAAAAAAATTGCAATAATCTGCAGTCCCTCCTACTATCTTGGACCATGGTCCTTATCAAATATGTTATTAAATATGTTCTGAACATCAATTAGGGGTTGTGCATTCCTGTTGTGATAGCGGTAGCCAAACACTCAAGTATGGTGGGAACAAGATGTTTGTACAAGGCTGGGAATTTTGCACATTGTAATTTTCTGTGGGTTCCCGCATGTGTGTGCACGCGTGTGAGCATTGGTTATGGAGGCGTTGGTTATAATGTTGGGTGCAGGTTGACCAGTCTGCCCTTTTGTGGAACATATTAAGGAGCAAGGCTATTGCACAGGTAAATATTGCTGATATTGCATGAAATTACAGAAAATAGTAAAATAGCCGTGTTTCCAACACAAGAACTTTCCCTAGGAACTAGGAACTTTTGGAGGAACCAGGGTCTAGATTTATGTTCTGCGGACATTATTTTGCCCCCCAAAAAGTCCCTGCTCGGAAGGTAGCTTCCAAAAGTTCTAGAACATTGTGGGTGGGGCTTGCAGCGCTGTCACCTCACGTTCAATCTCGCTGCAATAGCTTGTAAAAACCTGTTAAAATCGTACTTTAAAGGTCCTTTTAACAAATAAACGTCACCAAAAAGCGAGGAAAAACCCCAACAAACAGAAATAAAATGCTGAATTTTCGAATAAGAATCGCTGGTGAAAAAGACTTCAACCCTCAACCCCATATAGCCCAGTGAAGACGAGCTTATCCGCCGTCCTTCACCAAAATGTCCTCATAGTGATAACATAGTGTTGCGAATGGCAGTTTGGAGATGAGGGGTGTTATGATAAGTGGGTGTGTCCAGGTGTGCATTTGGAGCGTTCTTTAATACATCCATGTTTTGGAGACGTTAATTAGACTAATTTGCCCAATCTTGGTGGGTATTTAGACTGCGGTGGGAACGCAGATAACTCACTGAAGGAACCTTTTAGTTACTTGAAAAGTAATTCCTGGGAGTTCCTGGGCGACTTCAGGTAGAAACGTGCCTTATTGGCCTAAATATTACTTTTCAGTCCGCAGGCGTTTCAAGAATGAATTGCCAATAGTGGGTTATTCGATTTGATGGGAGCCTAACTATGTAACAGTCTTGCCAGTTAGAAAACAGTCGGGATACAGAAAGCCAGCCAGAAAGCCTACCACTCCTACTCTGTGGTTTCACAGACTTCCACACGGTGATGATGAACTGTAAATGAGGGAAAACCGTTTCAAGCCACACATTTCTCCAACATACGTTGTCAGAATGTAGAAAACTTTGCGGCCATATTTAAGGAACAACCCCCCCCCCCCCCCCCCACAACTGCCCACGTCCAAAACAACCCCTCGGCCTCTTTAACGACCGGTACCGCTTCATTTGTGGTTTTCCACGGGGTCCGGTTCCCTCCCCTGTGTGTCGGGTTTTGTCTTCCCCGTGTGGTTAGTGACTCCAGCGTGTTGGGACCAGTGTCACCGGCGGACCTCTGGTGGTAATAATTACCGCCGGAGCTCCGACTTCCGAGGCAGACGTGAATCATCCAGCGGTGAGGAGGGAGAGCCAAGAGGGTCGCTCTCCGCCTTGCCTCAGCGCCTGCCTTTTACAGCCGGGGGGGTGGGGGTGCGGCGTCTGTGGGAGTGAGTGTGTGTGTGTGGGGGGGGAGCCCCGCCTTTTTTTAGAGGGAAAACCTTTTCCTCGGCGGCGGCGCTTGTTGTTGTTGACTGACGTGTCGGAAAGCCACGGGTCTGGTTGGGCAGGGAACTGTGGCGGTGACCTCACACACAACAAAGAGAATGGATATGTTCTCTCACACACACACACACACACACACACACACACACACACACACACACACACACACACACACACACACACACACACACACACACACACACACACAAAAGAGCGGACGGTAAAGTGATTTAATGGAGGATGACGCCTGGCCATTTCATATCCAGCTCAAAACGGCGCATTACACCCAAAACAGTTCATAATCATAACAGTCGCGCATTGTGCGCTGGACAAAATTCCACTTTTCGTTTCTATGAGTAAGAACGAATGTTGTTTTAGTAGCAAAGAATTATGGGATTTTCTGTCACGATGTCTTGAAATGCCGTTTTCTCCCCTGGTTTCAAACGGATTCAGTGCATTACAGAATAGGGATAGTGTCTGTAGAGTTATCTTGTTGGCCCTATGAATGCTCATTGAACCAATGGTTGTGTCCGAGAGAGAACTATGAGAGAACAGGAGATGCATGGGATAATAATATTCATATTTTCCCACGTATGTTCTGCGTTCAATTTGTGGCAGACATACAGCAGTCTGGTAAACTACTGGGTGTCGTCTCCAGGTACCGCCTTCAGACGGTCCGGTCTCTGGCGGGGGTCAGCCTGATGCTGAGGCTTCTCTGGGCGTGTCTCAGGTGGGACGACATGGCCGTCAAACCCTCCTCCGCTGTGGGGACCACACGTACAGGTAGGACACGCAAAGGCTCTGTCGCACACCGTACCTTTGCAATTATCGGTCTCTTCGCGGCCTCCTGTGTGACTGGACCAGCTTTGCATCTCCCTAAATGTTGAAGACCGATGTCTGGTTGTCCCATTGCCAGTGGATCTGCGTCTCAATACCGAGGGCAATCAGGCGTGTGTGCACGTGTGCGCATGTTTGTGTGTACTATGGTCTAGCAGACATTGTAAAAAAGCAGCCTCCTGATTGGTTCATTGACTTGCGGGGCATACTTTCTCCAAACTCCCGGGCCTCTCTCCCTCCATGTCACCATGCCAACCCAGCCCTATCCCCACTCATTGCCACAGAAACGTCCGAAACGGAGATCACCACCACGGAAATCATCAAGCGGCGAGACGTGGGTCCGTATGGCATCCGCTCTGAGTACTGCATCCGTAAGATCATCTGCCCCCTGGGGGTGCCCGAGACACCCAAAGGTGAGCGGCAACACACCGCAGTCCACCGCAGTTGTGGAACGTAGTAAACTACATGATCTTAAGTACTGTACTTGAGTGCAAATCTGAAATGCTCGTACTCTACTATTTTTACTTTATGCTACTTTATACTTCTTCTGCTCCATTATATCTGAGGCAAATATTGTACTTTTTACTCCACTACATTTATCTGGCAGCTTTAGTTACGAGTTACTTTGTAGACTTATACTTAAGTATATTTTGATGGTACTTTTGTACTTTTACATATGTATCATTTTTCAATTCAGGCATTAACTTTAACTGAGTATTTCTACTGTGTGGTTCCACTTTTACCGAAGTAAGAGATCTGAGTACTTCTTCCATCACACAACGCTGATTGCCTGAACTTCAATGACATCGCTTTTACTGTCTGCATATTATTCTCACCTGTCTATTGTACAACAAATACACTTTCTGTAATCCCTTATCTATCCCCCCACCCCACAGAGACCCACACCCCCCAGCGGAAAGGCCTTCGCTCCAGCGCTCTGCGGCCTAAGAAGCCGGAGCCAGCCAAGCAGACGGGCCCTATCGTGATCGAGAGCTGGGTGGCAGAGGAGGAGCTGGATCTCTGGGAGATCAGAGCCTTCTCAGAGAGGTAGGAGACTTACAGTTAGGTTGGGGCTTCAGGAGATTGACAGTGACATGTGGCTCAACTGACCAATAGTCTTTGACGATTGTGTGTTTAGTTTTTTTGTCGGTCTGTACTTGGTGATCAATGGTCCTCATGAGGAGATTATGAGTGTGTGATGTTCTAACAATCAGAATTTAAAATAACTAAAGCCCAAATATACTTCAATTACCATGCATGCATCATGCATTAGTTTAGCTAAGGGTTAGCAATTCTCTAGTTGAGTCTTGTGGTCTGGTGGTTTTCAGGGTGGAGAAAGAGAAGGCCCAGGCTGCTGAAAATGCCAAGGTGAGTCTCTTTTAAAATGCTAATCAAACATCACAATATAACCACAGGAACAGCACCACGTCTGGTGAGATATAGGTTACTGTAAGCTTGGAATGAGCGAGAGGTTACGTTTGACTTTTAGGCATTGATGAACACAACTTGTAGTAGCCTATCAGAGTGACTTCCTGTGCTTCCCGGCCTTGTTCCGCAACTCATTCTCCTTCATGTCACTTCCTTGCTGTTCATGATCTCCAGAAGCGGCAGGAACAGAAATCGGGCTCTGTGGCGGTGGCCACTCCGTCGCCATCGACGCCGGCCAGCACCCCGAAGGTCATGGTGGGCTCGCTGGCGGGTCAGGTGACCCCCGGCACCAAGGTGGTACTCACAACCAAGATGGGTGCCCCCGTCACATTCCAGCAGAACAAGAACTTCCAGCAGTCGTTCGCTACCTGGGTCAAGCAGGGTCAGACCACGCAAGGTATGGCCGCTTTGAAGCTGCCCAGTTTGATATGGGCCCCGAGGGATTTGGGTTTACTGCTGAACATTTTGACGAAAATATTTTTGATTTCTGCTTGGTTTACTGATTGTAAACTAAGCAGAATATTGAAATTGGTACTAGATGATTTCTGTTGGCCCCATCTGTCCCTCGGCTCACGGGACAGTCTTGGTATTAATACTCTCTGGGGGTGTCTGTGGGCCCGTTATGCCCGGCAGGGACGGTCGGTAACATGGCCACGTCTGGCGGCCAGACCTTCCAGATAACGGGGACCTCGGTAGGAGGGAAAGTTCTGACCGCTAAGCTACCGCTGCCCGCCAACAGCAAGATAGTCGCAGTCAACGTTCCCACCACACAAGGAGGTAAAGATGACATCATCATCACCACCACAAATTATTTGTTATTTTATACAAATCATTTAAATGGGGGCTCTGTGATTACCGACTGAGTTTGCGCTCACATGCATGTACGTGAGCATGCACACAACTTTGAATGGGAACCTTTGCAACAATAGAGGTGACCACTTTTACGTTTATGAAAGCCAAGGTCTACAATCTCAGGTTTTTGTTGATCTCAGCTTGTCCCAAAATACTTCTTTGTAAACCCCTTTGTTCTATTTCGGAGATTTGCTATGCATTAGATGGTGTAATTTTCCTCACTATGTGCAAAAAATCAGCAAACAAATCTGCCGCTATGCCGGGATGTTTCTCTTGTAATTGTTTAGCCATCTTGTGGAACTGCAAACCAACCTCCAAAACATCCAAATGTTTTGATTTACAATTCAGGAGTAGATTAGACATGGCATGTGCGGTCCTGTATTTGACTGACAAGCCCTGAGTCACAAGCGGAGAGCGTCTCTTTTGCGCGTACACACACACACACACACACACACACACACACACACACACACACACACACACACACACACACACACACACACACACACACACACACACATATACACTCACCGGCCACGTTATTAGGTACACCTTGCTAGTACCGTGTTGGACCCCCTTTTGCCTTCAGAACTGCCTTAATTCTTCGTGGCATAGATTCAACAAGGTGCTGGAAACATTCCTCAGAGATTTTGGTCCATATTGACATGATGGCATCACGCAGTTGCTGCAGATTTGTCGGCTGCACATCCATGATGCGAATCTCCCGTTCCACCACATCCCAAAGGTGCTCTATTGGATTGAGATCTGGTGATTGTGGAGGCCATTTGGGTATAGTGAACTCATTGTCATGTTCAAGAAACCAGTTTGAGATGATTTGAGCTTTGTGACATGACGTGTTATCCTGCTGAAAGTAGCCATCAGAAGATGGGTACACTGTGGTCATAAAGGGATGGACATGGTGAGCAACAATACTCAGGTAGGCTGTGGCGTTTAAACGATGCTCAATTGGTACTAAGGGGCCCAAAGTGTGCCAAGAAAATATCCCCCACATCATTACACCACCACCACCAGCCTGAACCAGTAACGGTACCAATTGAGCATCGTTTAAACGCCACAGCCTAGTGAGTATTGTTGCTGACCATGTCCATCCCTTTATGACCACCGTGTACCCATCTTCTGATGGCTATTTTCAGCAGGATAAGGTGCCATGTCACAAAGCTCAAATCATCTCAAACTGGTTTCTTGAACATGACAATGAGTTCACTATACTCAAATGGCTCCACAATCACCAGATCTCAATCCATGGATCCATGCTTTCATGTTGTTTACGCCAAATTCTGACCCTATCATCTGCATGTTGCAGCAGAAATCGAGACTCATCAGACCAGGCAACATTTTTCCAATCTTCTATTGTCCAATTTTGGTGAGCCCATGCCAATTGTAGCCTCAGTTTCCTGTTCTTAGCTGACAGGAGTGGCACCCGGTGTGGTCTTCTGCTGCTGTAGCCCATCTGCTTCAAGGGTCGACGTGTTGTGCGTTCAGAAATGCTCTTCTGCACACCTCGGTTGTAACGAGTGGTTATTTGAGTTACTTTTGCCTTTCTATCAGCTCCAACCAGTCTGGACATTCTCCTCTGACCTCTGGCATTAACAAGGCATTTTTGCCCAGAGAACTGCCGCTCACTGGATATTTTCTCTTTTTCAGACCATTCTCTGTAAACCCTAGAGATGGTTGTGTGTGAAAATCCCAGTAGATCAGCAGTTGCTGAAATACTCAGACCAGCCCGTCTGGCACCAACAACCATGCCACGTTCAAAGTCACTTAAATCACCTTTCTTCCCCATTCTGATGCTGGGTTTGAACCTCAGCAGATCGTCTTGACCATGTCTACATGCCTAAATGCATTGAGTTGCTGCCATGTGATTGGCTGATTAGATATTTGTGTTAATGATCAGTTGAACAGGTGTACCTAATAAAGTGGCCAGTGAGTGTACATACATACTGTACATACATACATACATACATACATACATACATACATACATACATACATACATACATACATACATACACCTCCACCAGCCCACCACCAGCCCACCACCAAATGTGAGTGGACATGGCCGGGCCTTCTGAGGGCCACAGTAGAGGGCTGTTTTCTCTTCAGTCTTTGAACCACCCTGGAGGAGAGTGATCGCTTGCTTGGATCACGTCTCTCGGTTCCTTTTCCCCCCTCTCCCCCCCGTGTTACGGGGGAGCGTTGCCTCGCACGCTTCAGAGCTCAGAGGATGTGTCTGGTCGACACACGGCCCTTTAAATGTGCTCCTGAAAGACTGCCTCTGATGTCGCGACGACGGTGACCAGAAGGGTTAGATGTAATTTAGAGCAGTGGTTCTCTGTTTTTGACTCATGTACCCCCTTCTCCTAATACATGTTTTCAAGAAACCATTGCAAAGCATTTTGAGGAGAATAATAAATGAATAGAAATATTGTATGTGTGTGTGTGCGTACAATTTGGTGTAAACATAGACATATGGGTCATGCAAATACTTAGTTTAGTGACATGGGCTTCTTTTGACTTTTGTCATTCATTAGAAAACATAACCAATGTTGATTAACACTTGAGTATACCACAAGCCACTCCCGTAGACACTATGCTGTAGCATGAATGTAGCATGCATCCTGCATACTGTATACACATTAAATGGTTTTACTTCCAATAAAACGGGTAAAAAGTGTTTCAAACTAGGATTTCAGACCTAGCTGCCTGCACGCACCCCGCTGTGTCTTGGACCCACCATATACCAACCGCTGGTTACGCTCCCCCGTGCTTTGAGGTTGAGGGCAACACTATTTTGGTTAGTTGGTTGCATTCTACCCCATTGCCATGGTTACTTCATGAAGAGTTCTGAGGTTGAGTTGGCCAGGGCTTTGACAGCACATTCGTCTCGTCTGAGTTCCTCATCCAGACTGCGTCTAAAAGGGTGCTGCTAAGAATATGGATCTTTTTTATGAGTAAATGTTGTCTCTCTGGATATGAAGCATCCCCCCTGTCCCCATCTGCGGTTTGATTGAATTATGGGATGCGGTTGAAACGGCACATTTACAGCCTGGCATTGCTCTCTGCACACAGCAGAGCAATCCGTAACATTGAGGTCTTATCAACCGTGTCTCATTGGTAGCAGTGGCTCCCTTCCAGGCACACGTGACCTCAACGTGTTGTCCTGGCGACGGCATCGAAAAGTAACACACTCTCGGGCGCACAATGTGTACGCTAGGCACGATGGCCCGGTCAGCAAGGAAATGTTCCAATCGGCAGGCAGAAAAGGCAACATGCGACAGACGTTTCTGGCTTCGGACGGAGGCTCTCCCTCTCTCAGAGAGCAGCGCGAGGGCGGAGCGGATCGCTTTAATGAACCCCGTGTGTTTGCTCAGCGTCACTGTTGGCCTCCATGTTTGTTTTGGAAGGCCCGCAGGAAGCGAGGCAGGAAAACAAGTTTACCCTGAGGTCTACCTCTGCAGACAGGTAGGCCTCTATGGCCGCCACTGTTCCACCCCCCCAAACCCACCCCAACCCCCGGCGCTTTTGTTTATTTGGTTTAATCTTTACTAAACTTCAGAATGAATGCTCACCACCCACCCCCCCTCCCCCCCCCCACCAGCACACACAACCCCCCCACCGTACAGCCACTCACACAACCGACGTGTTTGCTGCGAGCGTAACCGTGTCATTGATGTGTGTGTGCGCGTGTAGGCATGTGTATCGAGGGCTTTGGAGCAGTGTGTGTTTGAAGAGGGAAACCCTTGATGTATGTTACCTGCTCGCCCGCGCCACCCCAACCACAGGGTCAGGGGGCGAGGGACATGGGGGTAGAGGAGAGGGAGCGACAGGGAGGATGAGAGGAAAATATAGAGACAAAGGGGGAGGACGATAAATCAGAGACGAGATAAGAAATGATGGGAAGAGTGGAAGCTGGATGAAGGGAGAGTCGTAAAGGGAGAGAAGCGACCATGAGGAGAAAAAGAGCGGGAAGTTGGTGAGAGAGGCTTTCATTTCTGCACAATTTCAGTTTCACTCCAGAGCTTAACAGAAACCCCTCGAAAATCTAGCTCTCATTTCCCGCTTGGGATGAATAAAGGACGTCTTATATCCTTAAATCTGGCCTTTCTTGTACAAATCTGTGTATATATATACTGTATGTACATGTGAAGTTGTGAGTGTATAATTGAGGTGGTTGTAGGAGGGCTGGTTCTGTTCCACGCATGAGGTGGGCGGCGTACGCGTGAAGAACTTGTTTTTCTTTACCTGCTCCAATAACATTTACCCTGGTTAAAAAAAAATCAAAGACAGGGACGACTTTACAAAGATTCAAAGTCACAAAAAATGTATTGAGCGGGATCAATACAGGGAACAATGGCCTCACTGTGCTTAGGGGGGGTTTGGGGGGTAGCCCAGGGCCCTGGTCGCCTAGCAGCGGCCATTGGCTCGCCACTCTTTAGCCGTGTTTCCGAAATACCCAGGAACTAGGAACCTTTGTGGTGCAACTTTGTGCGTTTCCACCCCAGGAACCCGGGTTCTAAATTAAGATCCGGGGACTTATTTTGGCCCCAGAAAAGTCCCTGCTTGAGGCAAGGTACTTTCCAAAAGTTCAGGAACTTTGAAGATGAAGGTGGTGCTTACAGCACTGACCATTGAGTCATCTCACAGTCACTAGCTCTGCAATAGCTCGTGAAATTCGTCTGCTAAGTATCAGGCGCGTAATGAACAAACGTGACGAGTTGCTACGTATGCCAGTTACAATATTACAATTACAATTACAATACAATGCATATAATAATTCAAAGCACTTACATGTGGCATTTTAAAACAATAACTTTTTGCTTTTACTTTTAGTTACTGAGAAGTAGTTCCTGGGACAAAAAATTCTGGTTAATTTTGGTGGAAATGCAGCTTAAGATGATCTCTGCTCCGACAGGAAATGCTGGGAAAGAGCTATATCAATGCTAGCAGAGCTTTATTGTTCATACTGTCACAATAAATTATCAATATGGATCCAATGGATAATAAGGAAGGGGTGGATCACTGACCATGTCTGCTTTACATTTTTCAATCCATCCATTAGTTTATGTTCAGTCCTCATTCATGAGTCATCTCTGGTTTTTATTCAGTTTGCACACAATTTGTCCAACTTCCTACCTGGCCAGGTGTGATGCAGCAGAAGGTGCTGGGCATCATCCCCTCCAGCACACCGGGGGGAGCCCAGACCTACACCACCTTCCAGCCCCGCACTGCCACCCTCAACATCAGACCCAACACCCCGGGATCGCCACAGCAGGTAACACCCCACCCAGGGCTGCGTTAGCTATTCTCATGCCATGTTACTCACTCCACCATCATACAACGTTTTGTTAGTTTGACACTCAAATCCAGTCTGGTTTGATGTGGCCTTGTAACAAATAGATGTGGTTTTTCAATTTGATACTGCGATTATTCTCTGGTACAAGCTTCTTGGGGGTTGGAGAGTATCTAATGGATCGGTATGTATGGCAAATATTTTGGTTTGGTTCATACTTGTATTGAACTGTTTGTTGCAGGTTCTGACTGCCGGTGGTCAGATCCGGCCAGGGATGACGGTGATCAGAACGCCCGTCCAGCAGGCAGGAGCTTTGGGAAAGACTATCCTCCGCACGCCCCTGGTCGTTCAGCAAGGTACCCCTCGGCCTCTTGCCTACCTCTTATTACTCATTCGCTGTCACTGCAAATGTTTGTCTTTGTCTGCATGCGTGTGTTTTTCTATACAAGTGTATCGGAAGTTCACACACAGTGGCCCCTAACCACCTCTCCTCGCCCCCCAGGTCAGGGTGGGCAGCAGCTGGTCACCCAGATCATCCGTGGCCAGGCTGTCACCACGACGGTAGCCGGCGCCAGCCCGGGTACCACGGTTATGGGCCAGCGGCTAGCCAGCCCAGCAGCACCCGGACAAACTGCCGCCGGCACCCCGCGACCTCAACAGGGCCAGTTCAAACTGACCCTCACCCAGCTCTCCCAGCTAGCCCAGGTCAGTGTCTCCATTAACTAGCCCAGGTCAGTGTCTCCGTTAACTAGCCCAGGTCAGTGTCTCCGTTAACTAGCCCAGGTCAGTGTCTCCGTTAACTAGCCCATGTCAGTGTCTCCGTTAACTAGCCCAGGTCAGTGTCTCTGTTAACTAACCCAGGTCAGTGTCTCCGTTAACTAGCCCAGGTCAGTGTCTCTGTTAACTAACCCAGGTCAGTGTCTCCGTTAACTAGCCCAGGTCAGTGTCTCAGTTAACTAACCAGGTCAGTGTCTCGTTAACTAGCCCAGGTCAGTGTCTCTGTTAACTAACCAGGTCAGTGTCTCCGTTAACTAGCCCAGGTCAGTGTACTCAGTAATCTAACCCAGGGTCAGTGTCCTCTGGTTAATAACCCAGGTCCAAGTACTCCACGTCTAACTAGCCCAGGTCAGTGTCTCCGTTAACTAACCCCAGGTCAGTTGTCCCTACGTTAACCTAGCCCAGGTCAGTGTTAACTAACCCAGGTCAGTGTCTCTGTTAACTAGCCCAGGTCAGTGTCTCTGTTAACTAACCCAGGTCAGTGTCTCCGTTAACTAGCCCAGGTCAGTGTCTCAGTTATCTAACCCAGGTCAGTGTCTCTGTTAACTAACCCAGGTCAGTGTCTCCGTTAACTAGCCCAGGTCAGTGTCTCAGTTATCTAACCCAGGTCAGTGTCTGTTAACTAGCCCAGGTCAGTGTTTCTGTTAACTATCCCAGGTCAGTGTCTCCGTTAACTAGCCCAGGTCAGTGTCTCAGTTATCTAACCCAGGTCAGTGTCTCTGTTAACTAACCCAGGTCAGTGTCTCTGTTAACTAACCCAGGTCAGTTAACGGAGACACTGACCTGGGCTAGTTAACAGAGACACTGACCTGGGCTAGTTAACAGAGACACTGACCTGGGCTAGTTAACGGAGACACTGACCTGGGTTAGTTAACAGAGACACTGACCTGGGCTAGTTAACGGAGACACTGACCTGAGTTAGTTAAGAGACACTGACCTGGGTTAGTTAACAGACACTGACCTGGGCTAGTTAACAGACACTGACCTGGGTTAGTTAACAGAGACACTGACCTGGGCTAGTTAACAGACACTGACCTGGGTTAGATAACTGAGACACTGACCTGGGCTAGTTAACAGAGACACTGACCTGGGCTAGTTAACAGAGACACTGACCTGGGTTAGATAACTGAGACACTGACCTGGGCTAGTTAACAGAGACACTGACCTGGGTTAGTTAACAGAGACACTGACCTGGGCTAGTTAACAGGACACTGACCTGGGTTAGATTAACTGAGACACTGACCTGGGCTAGTTAACGGAGACACTGACCTGGGTTAGTTAACAGAGACACTGACCTGGGTTAGATAACTGAGACACTGACCTGGGCTAGTTAACAGAGACACTGACCTGGGTTAGTTAACAGAGACACTGACCTGGGCTAGTTAACAGAGACACTGACCTGGGTTAGTTAACAGAGACACTGACCTGGGTTAGATAACTGAGACACTGACCTGGGCTAGTTAACGGAGACACTGACCTGGGCTAGTTAACGGAGACACTGACCTGGGCTAGTTAACAGAGACACTGACCTGGGTTAGTTAACGGAGACACTGACCTGGGCTAGTTAACGGAGACACTGACCTGGGCTAGTTAACAGACACTGACCTGGGCTAGTTAACAGAGACACTGACCTGGGTTAGTTAACAGAGACACTGACCTGGGTTAGATAACTGAGACACTGACCTGGGCTAGTTAACGGAGACACTGACCTGGGTTAGTTAACAGAGACACTGACCTGGGACACTGACCTGGGTTTATTAACAGAGACACTGCGACCTGGGTTTAGATCACTGAGACACTGACCTGAGCTAGTTAACGGAGACACTGACCTGGGTTAGTTAACAGAGACACTGACCTGGGCCTAGGTTAACGGCTGACACTGACCTGGCTTAGTTAACGGAGACACTACCTGGGTTAGTTCAACAGAGACACTGACTGGGCTAGTTAACGGAGACATTGACATGGGCTAGTTAACGGAGACATGACCTGGGCTAGTTAATGGAGACACTGACCTGGGCTGTTAACGGAGACACTGACCTGGGGCTAGTTAATGGAGACACTGACCTGGGCTAGCTGGGAGAGCTGGGTGAGGGTCAGTTTTGAACTGGCCCTGTTGAGGTCGCGGGGTTGCCGGCGGCAAGTTTGTCCGGGTGCTGCTGGGCTGGCTAGCCGCTGGCCCATAACCGTGGTACCCGGGCTGGCGCCGGCTACCGTCGTGGTGACAGGCCTGGCCACGGATGATCTGGGTGACCAGCTGCTGCCCACCCTGACCGGGGGGCGAGGAGAGGTGGTTAGGGCCACTGTGTGTGAACTTCCGATACACTTGTATAGAAACACACGCATGCAGACAAAGACAAACATTTGCAGTGACAGCGAATGAGTAATAGAGGTAGGCAAAGAGGCCGAGGGGTACCTTGCTGAACGACCAGGGGCGTGCGGAGGATAGTCTTTCCCAAAGCTCCTGCCTGCTGGACGGGCGTTCTGATCACCGTCATCCTGGCCGGATCTGACCACCGGCAGTCAGAACCTGCAATCAAACAGTTCAATACAAGTATGAACCAAACCAAATATTTGCCATACATACCGATCATTAGATACTCTCCAACCCCCAAGAAGCTTGTACCAGAGATAATCGCAGTATCAAATTGAAAACCACATCTATTTGTTACAAGGCCACATCAAACCAGACTGGATTGAGTGTCAAACTAACAAAACGTTGTATGATGGTGGAGTGAGTAACATGGCATGAGAATAGCTAACGCAGCCCTGGGTGGGGTGTTACCTGCTGTGGCGATCCCGGGGTGTTGGGTCTGATGTTGAGGGTGGCAGTGCGGGGCTGGAAGGTGGTGTAGGTCTGGGCTCCCCCCGGTGTGCTGGAGGGGATGATGCCCAGCACCTTCTGCTGCATCACACCTGGCCAGGTAGGAAGTTGGACAAATTGTGTGCAAACTGAATAAAAACCAGAGATGACTCATGAATGAGGACTGAACATAAACTAATGGATGGATTGAAAAATGTAAAGCAGACATGGTCAGTGATCCACCCCTTCCTTATTATCCATTGGATCCATATTGATAATTTATTGTGACAGTATGAACAATAAAGCTCTGCTAGCATTGATATAGCTCTTTCCCAGCATTTCCTGTCGGAGCAGAGATCATCTTAAGCTGCATTTCCACCAAAATTAACCAGAAATTTTTGTCCCAGGAACTACTTCTCAGTAACTAAAAGTAAAAGCAAAAAGTTATTGTTTTAAAATGCCACATGTAAGTGCTTTGAATTATTATATGCATTGTATTGTAATTGTAATTGTAATATTGTAACTGGCATACGTAGCAACTCGTCACGTTTGTTCATTACGCGCCTGATACTTAGCAGACGAATTTCACGAGCTATTGCAGAGCTAGTGACTGTGAGATGACTCAATGGTCAGTGCTGTAAGCACCACCTTCATCTTCAAAGTTCCTGAACTTTTGGAAAGTACCCTTGCTCAAGCAGGGACTTTTCTGGGCCAAAATAAGTCCCCGGATCTTAATTTAGAACCCGGTTCCTGGGGTGGAAACGCACAAAGTTGCACCACAAAGGTTCCTAGTTCCTGGGTTTTCGGAAACACGGCTAAAGAGTGGCGAGCCAATGGCCCCGCTGCTAGGCGACCAGGGCCCTGGGCTACCCCCCAAAACCCCCCCTAAGCACAGTGAGGCCATTGTTCCCCTGTAATTGATCCCCGCTCAATACATTTTTTGTGACTTTGAATCTTTGTAAAGTCGTCCCTGTCTTTGATTTTTTTTAACCCAGGGTAAATGTTATTGGAGCAGGTAAAGAAAAACAAGTTCTTCACGCGTACGCCGCCCACCTCATGCGGTGGAACAGAACCAGCCCTCCTACAACCACCTCAATTATACACTCACAACTTTCACATGTCACATACAGTATATATATACACAGATTTGTACAAGAAAGGCCAGATTTAAGGATATTAAGACGTCCTTTATTCATCCCAAGCGGGAAATGAGAGCTAGATTTTCGAGGGTTTCTGTTAAGCTCTGGAGTGAAACTGAAATTGTGCAGAAATGAAAGCCTCTCACCAACTTCCCGCTCTTTTTCTCCTCATGGTCGCTTCTCTCCCTTTACGACTCTCCCTTCATCCAGCTTCCACTCTTCCCATCATTTCTTATCTCGTCTCTGATTTATCGTCCTCCCCCTTTGTCTCTATATTTTCCTCTCAATCCTCCCTGTCGCTCCTCTCCTCTACCCCATGTCCCTCGCCCCCTGACCCTGTGGGTTGGGGTGGCGCGGGCGAGCAGGTAACATACATCAAGGGTTTCCCTCTTCAAACACACACTGCTCCAAAGCCCTCGATACACATGCCTACACGCGCACACACACATCAATGACACGGTTACGCTCGCAGCAAACACGTCGGTTGTGTGAGTGGCTGTACGGTGGGGGGTTGTGTGTGCTGGTGGGGGGGGGGGGAGGGGTGGGTTGGTGAGCATTCATTCTGAAGTTAGTAAAGATTAAACCAAATAAACAAAAGCGCCGGGGGTTGGGGTGGGTTTGGGGGGGTGGACAGTGGCGGCCATAGAGGCCTACCTGTCTGCAGAGGTAGACCTCAGGGTAAACTTGTTTTCCTGCCTCGCTTCCTGCGGGCCTTCCAAAACAAACATGGAGGCCAACAGTGACGCTGAGCAAACACACGGGTTCATTAAAGCGATCCGCTCCGCCCTCGCGCTGCTCTCTGAGAGAGGGAGAGCCTCCGTCCGAAGCCAGAAAACGTCTGTCGCATGTTGCCTTTTCTGCCTGCGATTGGAACATTTCCCTTGCTGACCGGGCCCAATTCGTGCCCTAGCGTACACATTGTGCGCCCGAGAGTGTGTTTACTTTTCGATGCCGTCGCCAGGACAACACGTTGAGGTCACGTGTGCCTGGAAGGGAGCACTGCTACCAATGAGACACGGTTGATAAGACTCAATGTTACGGATTGCTCTGCTGTGTGCAGAGAGCAATGCCAGGCTGTAAATGTGCCGTTTCAACCGCATCCCATAATTCAATCAAACCGCAGATGGGGACAGGGGGGATGCTTCTATCCAGAGACAACATTTACTCATAAAAAAGGATCCATATTCTTTAGCAGCACCTTTTAGACGCAGTCTGGATGAGGAACTCAGACGAGAACGAATGTGCTGTCAAAGCCCTGGCCAACTCACCTCAGAACTCTTCAATGAGTAACCATGGCATGGGGTAGAATGCAACCAACTAACCAAAATAGTGTTGCCCTCAACCTCAAGCACGGGGGAGCGTAACCAGCGGTTGGTATATGGGTGGGTCCCAAACACAGCGGGGTGCGTGCAGGCAGCTAGTCTGAAATCTAGTTTAAACACTTTTTACCCGTTTTATTGGAAGTAAAACCATTTAATGTGTATACAGTATGCAGGATGCATGCTACATTCATGCTACAGCATAGTGTCTACGGGAGTGGCTTGTGGTATACTCAAGTGTTAATCAACATTGGTTATGTTTTCTAATGAATGACAAAAGTCAAAAGAAGCCCATGTCACTAAACTAAGTATTTGCATGACCCATATGTCTATGTTTACACCAAATTGTACGCACACACACACATACAATATTTCTATTCATTTATTATTCTCCTCAAAATGCTTTGCAATGGTTTCTTGAAAACATGTATTAGGAGAAGGGGGTACATGAGTCAAAAACAGAGAACCACTGCTCTAAATTACATCTAACCCTTCTGGTCACCGTCGTCGCGACATCAGAGGCAGTCTTTCAGGAGCACATTTAAAGGGCCGTGTGTCGACCAGACACATCCTCTGAGCTCTGAAGCGTGCGAGGCAACGCTCCCCCGTAACACGGGGGGGAGAGGGGGGAAAAGGAACCGAGAGACGTGATCCAAGCAAGCGATCACTCTCCTCCAGGGTGGTTCAAAGACTGAAGAGCCTTGGTTAGTTCGAGCGAGACACGAGCCTGCGTTAGGTAACGGAGACACTGACCTGGGTTAGTTAAAAGACACTGACCTGGGTTAGTTAACAGAGACACTGACCTGGGTTAGATCACTGAGACACTGACCTGGGTTAGTTAACAGAGACACTGACCTGGGCTAGTTAACGGACACTGACCTGGGTTAGTTAACAGAGACACTGACCTGGGTTAGTTAACAGAGACACTGACCTGGGTTAGTTAACAGAGACACTGACCTGGGTTAGATAACTGAGACACTGACCTGGGCTAGTTAACAGACACTGACCTGGGTTAGTTAACAGAGACACTGACCTGGGTTAGATCACTGAGACACTGACCTGGGTTAGTTAACAGAGACACTGACCTGGGCTAGTTAACGGTGACACTGACCTGGGTTAGTTAACAGAGACACTGACCTGGGTTAGTTAACAGAGACACTGACCTGGGTTAGATAACTGAGACACTGACCTGGGCTAGTTAACAGACACTGACCTGGGTTAGTTAACAGAGACACTGACCTGGGCTAGTTAACAGACACTGACCTGGGTTAGATAACTGAGACACTGACCTGGGCTAGTTAACGGAGACACTGACATGGGCTAGTTAACGGAGACACTGACCTGGGCTAGTTAATGGAGACACTGACCTGGGTTAGATAACAGAGACACTGACCTGGGCTAGTTAACAGAGACACTGACCTGGGTGTTAACTAACCCAGGTCAGTGTCTCTGTTAACTAACCCAGGTCAGTGTCTTTTAACTAACCCAGGTCAGTGTCTCAGTTATCTAACCCAGGTCAGTGTCTCTGTTAACTAACCCAGGTCAGTGTCTTTTAACTAACCCAGGTCAGTGTCTCCGTTACCTAACGCAGGCTCGTGTCTCGCTCGAACAAACCAAGGCTAGTGTTGTCCTTAACTGTCCCAGGTTAGTGTCTCGCTTAACTAACCCAGTTTAGTGTCTCGATTAACTAAGCCAGGATAGTGTCATCCTTAAATATCTCAGGTTAGTGTGTTGCTTAACTATCTCAGGTTAATGTGTCGCTTAACTATCCCAGGTTAGTGTCTCGCTTAACTATCCCAGGTTAGTGTGTCGCTTAACTATCCCAGGTTAGTGTGTCGCTTAACTATCTCAGGTTAGTGTGTCGCTTAACTATCCCAGGTTAGTGTCTCGCTTAACTATCTCAGGTTAATGTGTCGTTTAACTATCCCAGGTAAGGGGCTCGCTTAGCTAGGCAAGGTTATTGTCTTGCTTGACCAACCCAGGATAGTCTCACTTAACTAACCCAGGATAGTCTCACCTAACTGACCCGGGATAGTCTCACTTAACAAGTCATTTCCTTTTCTGTCGTCTTCAGAAGCAGCAGGGTGCATCGGGGGCGGAGCGTCCAGCGGGCGGGGGCATTGCGGGGGCGTTGGGCGGGGCCCAGCAGAGCCTGACGGTGATGGTGCAGGGCCAGGGTCAGACGGCAGGCCAGCTGCAGGTCATCCCCCAGGGCGTGACGGTGATCCCGGGGCCTGGCCAGCAGCTGATGCAGGCGGCGCTGCCCAACGGACAGTTCCAGCGCTTCCTGTTCACGCCGGTGGCTTCAGCGGCCACGCCCACAGGTAGGGCCACACCCCTCACAATTGGGACTGGAGTGGTGTGGGGGGTGGGGTTGTTGCATTGATAGATGCAGAGATGGGTTTTTTCCTACGGTCCTCTTTTCACGGTCGTCAAGTCCTGATAACCTCTCCTCCTCTGCAGCCACTGCGGTCCCCGGGCAGCTGCAGACCTCCACCAAGGCCCCGGCCCAGCCTGCCCAGCAGGCTGCCGCCCCCGTCCAGGCCGGCGCCGCCCCCCAGGCCGCGCCCGGCACCCCGCCGCTGGTCACGCCGCAGGGCCAGCTGCCGCCGCAGACGCAGGCCCACATGCCCATCCAGTCGCCCACGCCCCTCCAGGTGAAGACGCAGGCTGGCCGTGCCCAGGTGCAGCTGCAGCAGGCGCCCCAGATCATCAGTGTGCCGGGGCTGCAGCAACAGGTACGCCCGGCCCACGTTCCCACCGCGCTCCCACCACGCTCCCCTCATTTCAATTTCAGTTTATTGCACTGGGTTGGTTATTTTCGCACCACACCACTTCACGCTCGGACTAAGTGTTTGCGGTGCTCTCAAGGAATGCAATGACAGTAAAGATCTGGGCATGAAGCGCTGAGAAATGGAGGGAAATGGTCGCCGCGGAGCACTTTGTCCATATGATGATTTAAGACTTGTAATAATCGTACACGTTGAGGTGTGTTATGCCCCTTTTCCACGGTCACGGTACTGCGCGGTACGGCACGGTACGGCACGGTACGGCACGGTACGGCGCGGTATTTGCGTGTTTCCACTAGCACGTAGTACCTGATATCAGGTACTATTTGGTATCACATCTGGCCCTGGTTCCAAGCCAGCCGAAGCGGTACTATGACGTGACGTCAGCCGAC
>PIJE02000510.1:42833-107833 GCA_002895965.2 Coryphaenoides rupestris
AGGGAAGCAAGTAGAGGTGCACCAGCACAAGATTTACAGAGCATGGTTCATTTTGTGGTCTTCTAGCTCCTGTGTCTCAGTTGCACTCGCGGTGTAAATGACGTCACGGCAGTTCGCGCAGCCGTGTTATGACGACCCCGCCCACGTCGAGGAGGTACTATATGGTACTCAGTTGTAATGGAAACAGACCCGAAAAGTACCATGCCGTGCCGTGCCGTATCGCGCCGTACAGTGACCGTGGAAAAGGGGCATTACTCTGCTCCTATACTGGTCCCATGCCACAGATTGGAACTTAATTTAATTACAAAAAAGAATTGTGTAGAGCCAACTTGACTTGGTGGTTTTGGCTCACTGCCTAGCCTGAGGGAGCTCCACTGTGGTGGCGTCTGATATAGCTCGCATAAATCTCTGCTAGCTTATTGCCTTATGATTTGCATCGCAATGCAGAGGGAATAGCTGTGGCTGCGTCTCACGTCAACATGTCGAGCACGTCCATGACGAAACCTCGCTTCTTGGCCGAGGGAGAAAAATGCTTTTAGGCGCCAAGCGACGTAAATGACAGCGTTTTGGGGTTAGTTTGTGTGTCCAATCCCTGACAGGAACAGTTGCAAACATTCCTTTCCTGTCTGTGATTGGCCAAAGTTCATCACATGGTTGTTCAGTCAGTTCATTTAGAATCTGTATTCTCCATGGTTCTTCCATTGTTTGGGTTCTCTAAGCGCTGCCAATAGCTGATGGCTTGTCAGTCATTCTGTGACCTCTAACCCCTGAGCTGGTTGGATCAGAACCAGTGCTCCAGAATGTGCGCGCTGCACCCCCGAGTCTCTCTACAGCGTCTCAATGGACTGGGGTAGCACTGTGTTTGAGTAGGCTGGGGGGTGTTTGTGTCCACGGTGGTGTATCCATGTCATGTTTGCTTGTCTACGCAGTGCTTTAAATGTCTCCACGCCACGCTCTCTGTTTGTACAGGCTGTGTTGTTCCTCTGCAGTTTATAGTATGTCCTCTAATCTGGATAGTGAATCAGTATGGCATGGTGGTGTATATTGAAGTGGTTCGTTCTATGTGTTGCTTTATTTCTGCAGCCCATGTTGTATTTGTGTATAATATTTACATAGGCTAAGCTGGAGTCATTTGGTATATCAATATTAAACTAGTCGAACATTTGATCATTTTGTCAAGGAATAGTCTGTTCATGATAAAGTTTTGGTATTAATTAGAATTGTAAATTCTAATTATCTAATTATCTATTATTGATGGCTAACAAATAGAAAACGATAATTGGACATTTGGCTTTGTATTTGATCTCTCAATTGAATCTCTATAAAGGTAAACAAAGTATTTAGAAATGGACCTGGAGGATGTGCACAGCTAGAGAAAACCAGTACCCTTCTAATGCAACTCCAAGTGCTGAACATAAAAGTTAAAATAAGAGTCAAGTCAAAAAAGGACAAGTTTAAAAACAATAAAAGTAAAACATGAACTATAGAATAAAATGGATTTAAGAAAAGAAAAAGACGTAAAATTGCAATTAATATCTCTAGACTAGTGTGTTTTGCTTCTGCTTGCTGTTTGTTGGGTTGTTCAACTGTACATACGTGTGTGTGTGTGTGTGTATGTGTGTGTGTGTGTGTGTGCGTGTGTGTGTGTGTACGGCGTGTGTGTGTGCAGATGGGCAACGTGGTGACCATCCAGACGGCCTCGGTGCAGGAGCAGCTCCAGAGGATCCAGCAGCTGAGGGAGCAGCAGCAGCAGAAGAAGAAGCAGGCGGCCGAGGCCAAGCGGGATCAGTCCCCCCACGCAGCCAGCCACCTCCTCCAGAAACAGGTGCCTGGGCGGGGCTGGGGCTGGGGGCGGAGCAAGAGGGATGAGGGAGGGAGCGTGGATGCCATGTGTCCGGGAGGGAAGAAGAAGAAGAAGAAGATCTTTATTAAATCCACATATGTAATGGTCACGCAACACACAGCAGTAAGTGGTGGCCGCCAAACACACACACGCGCATGCAGGGAAGGTGGCCTGCGGAAATTTGTCCTCTGCATTTAACCCATCCTGCTGCCCCTCCAGGGGCAGGAGCAGTGGGCAGCCATGTTGATGGCGCCCGGGGACCAACAGCTCCAGGTTTTATGTCCACATCTTGGTCAGGGATGTGGACAGGAGAGGCGATCTTCACATGTTTTTTAACTGGGGTTCTTTTACTGGGGTTCTTTTACACCGTAAGGAGACCCCATAGAGCACGGGGAGAACATGCAAACTCCACACAGAAAGGCTGGGAGATCACCCACCTGGGAGATCACCCACCTGGGAGATCACCCACCTGGGCACCCCAGACTCAACAACGCCCCAGGCGGGAATCGATCCCAGGACCTTCTTGCTGTGAGGCAGCAGTGCAAGCACTGTGCCACCGTTCCCCGGGTGTAGTGTTTGTTTTTTTTTTTTTTTCTGTCCCATGTTTTTTAATTTCCTTTTTATAATTGTGTGTGTGTGTGTGTGTGTGTGTGTGTGTGTGTGTGTGTGTGTGTGTGTGTGTGTGTGTGTGTGTGTGTGTGTGTGTGTGTGTGTGTGTGTGTGTGTGTGTGTGTGTGTGTGTGTGTGTGTGTGTGTGTGTGTGTCAGGTGGTGATGAAGCAGAATGCTGTCATCGAACATTTGAAGCAAAAAAAGACCATGACGCCTGCAGAGAGGGAGGAGAACCAGAGGTCAGCACACACACACACACACACACACACACACACACACACACACACACACACACACACACACACACACACACCTCAGTCCTGTGCGGGGGACAGCCTGTGGTCTGTATATGACGATGGGTACTATTTCTACCCACAGAATTGCCCTGAAATGCAGTGGTCGGTATTGCAGTAATATTGCTGGTACACCTTCTGGTTCCCAGAAGGTACTGGCCCTGTGACCCCTACACGACCCCGGCTGCGTGGTTGTTCAGACAGTGTGTCTGAGCTGGGGCTGTTCACACTCAACTGAAACATCAAGCAGTACTGAAGAGACCACACACACACACACACACACACACACACACACACACACACACACACACACACACACACACACACACACACACACACACACACACACACACACACACACACACACACACACACACACACAGCAACATGCCATGCAGAAACACACCAGACATGAACACACAACACATTTACACACCAAACGCATGCAGGTTGTACATTTTATTTGCAGTTGTATTTCACACGCATGCTATGGTATTCAGACTTTTCCCTGACCCTGGAGGCGGGGGGGGGGGGGGTGTGCGGTTGCGCATGCTTGCACACAAACACACACACATGCTCCCAATCCACCACCTCGTGCACTCGACTCATTCTGGGCGCTGGAATATGTAGGCCAACGTTTGCTCCCTGAAGGTCACAGGGAGACATGCTGTAAATCCGCCTGGTTTCTATCTCTCTAATGCTGCTTCAACCCAAGCACATCTTGGCACTCTGGACCCCAGACCAGAGTCTCCCTGAAGGAAAAAATGAAACTCTGTCCGACTCAGCAGTCCGTCCCCATCCCTCCGAGCAAACGATAAAACAGGACCACGATAATGTCAATGAAAACAATACAATTATCATCATTT
Source organism: Coryphaenoides rupestris (assembly GCA_002895965.2). NCBI lineage: Eukaryota > Metazoa > Chordata > Actinopteri > Gadiformes > Macrouridae > Coryphaenoides > Coryphaenoides rupestris. Next base: position 46,447 of record PIJE02000510.1, read on the forward strand.
CCTCCATCACGTGTCATTTCATTCTTTTTCTTGTGATGTTACTTTGTGGGCGGCAGTAGCTCAGGAGGTAAGAGCGGTTGTCTGGCAACAGGAAGGTTGCTGGTTCGATCCCCGGGCGCCGCCTCCTAGCTAAGGGTCGAGGTGTCCCTGAGCAAGACACCACCTAACCCTAACTGCTCCTGACGTGTTGGTTGTTACCTTGCATGGTTGACACCACCGTCGGTGTATGAATGGGTGAATGTGAGGCAACTGTAAAGGCCTTTGGATAAAAGTGCAATATAAATGCAATCCATTTACCATTTACTTTGCAGGATGATCACGTGCAACCAGGTGGTGAAGTACCTGCTGGACCGCATCGACCGCGACGAGAAGCAGGCGGCTAAGCAGCGGCGCAAGGAGGAGGTGGTGGAGCAGAAGCGGCGCACGGCCAATGCCAGCAAGCTGTCCTCGCTGCTCTACCGCCACAAGGAGAGCCTCAAGACGGAGATCCTCAAGAAGCGGGCGCTGCTGGACAAGGAACTGCAGCTGCAGGCGCAGGTACCAGCCCATGGCTCCGCCGCCGCAAGCCAAGAGTGCACAATGGCCGAGTGTAATGTCCATATCACAGGACCTATAATTGTTTGATCAGGGTAAAATGTGTAACAATTCATGTATAACACCATTTGAAATTAATTACTGTAGTGCTGCAGAGGTGAGAGATGCCATGGTCGACACATTTTTTCCTGTTTGTTTGTTTGGTAACGAGCCCAACAAATGATTCATAACTTTTTTCAGAGAACATTTTAATTAGGATTCTCACAAACAGTGAATCATACTACAAAAATGTACAACTAATCACAATCTGATTTTTTTTTTTTTGCATGTCATTCAGCCTTACAAGACACCTCACCAGAACTGTCCCAGACAAACTGTTCTTTTTCATGGCTGACAACCGTCGTCCGTGTATAAATGTGTGAATGTGAGGCACTAATTATAAAGCACTTTATAGTGCGGCCGCCTGATTCATTGATCTTTCATTTGAGACTAAGTTGATTCATCGATTCATTGAGCAAAAGCATTTATATCCACAATATAATGAGTAGAGGCCATGTTAATGTAAATGCAAAAAAGAGAAGAAAAACACCATTGGCTGCAGATTCCAGTGCATCCTCCCGAGGCTGTAATGGTAACCAAGGGTCCATCATGGCAACCCCTCCTCCCCTGCAGGAGGAGCTGAAGAGGGATCTGCTGCGCATGCGGCGGGAGAAGGAGAAGGAGAGAGCCCAGGCCGCCGCCGCCCACAACCAGCAGCAGAAGCAACAACAACAGCACCCCCACCACCACCACGCCCTCGGACACGCCCCCTTCGGCAAGGGACACACCCCCTCCACCCCCACCCAGCACCATCACCACCACCAGCAGCAGCAGCAGCAGCAGCACCACCACCACCTCAGCTCCACCTCGCCGCTCGGCCCCGGCACTGCCTCCGCTGGCCACAAGAGGAAGCGCGAGAGTCCCACGTCGGCGGTGGGCAACCCCAACGCCAAGTGCAAGAAAAAGAGGATGATCTCCACCACCAGCTCCAAGGAGAACCGCAAGGACACCAAGCTGTACTGCGTCTGCAAGACGCCCTACGACGAGTCCAAGTGAGCCACCGCAAGCAAACACACACACACACACACACACGCACACACACACACACACACACACACACACACCACACACACACGTAGTCACACCCAACACTCAGGTCTAACGTTAAGCATGGCGCACCACATTGTTACACGGAACCATCTGGGAAGACGTTCCTTAGAAACTGTTTGGGACAGAGCAGGCTTTCAAGAAAGATCTGGTAGTCAGGTGATTGGATGAACCGTGTGTCTTATCACCACGCCCCCTAGCCGCCAGTAGTTCCTCACAGGACGCCGATTGTTCTGAGCCTCTCTGTTGGTTTGGTGCTTGAAGCCTGGCCAGACGGATATTCACAGCGAAACACGATGTGAACTTTTGAGAGGTCAGGATGGTCTCTTGAGTCTCATCTAACATGGCCATGTCATGGAAATACATGTATGGTTACTTTGTGTACAGTAGACCCTTTCCACAGGGGCGTCATCGTAGGACAGGACAGAAATGCATACGGATCAGCTTGTGTGATTCTTGCTTGTTGTAAAGTCATTCCAACTATGGCTGTTAGATTATCATTGGCGACAGGACACAACATACAGTCCACTAGTCAACCAGAACTGATCTGCAGTGGTTTGTGTTTTGTAACAACACTCTGGTGGCTCTGCCCACACAGGTTCTACATCGGCTGCGACCTATGCACCAACTGGTACCACGGCGAGTGTGTGGGCATCACCGAGAAGGAGGCCAAGAAGATGGACGACTACATCTGCGCCGAGTGCAAGCGGGCGCAGGAGGGCAACACGGAGGAGCTATACTGCATCTGCCAGACGCCCTACGACGAGTCCCAGTACGCGCTGCATACACACATACACTCTCCAGTCCAGTTACTGCGGTGAACGCAGACTGCACCTGGTCACTGTTACTGTTGTTAGCGCCAGTCACTGTCACTGTTACTGTTGTTAGCACCATAGCACCAGCCACTGTCACTGTTACTGTTGTTAGCACCATAGCACCAGCCACTGTCACTGTTACTGTTGTTAGCACCATAGCACCAGCCACTGTCACTGTTACTGTTGTTAGCACCATAGCACCAGCCACTGTCACTGTTACTGTTGTTAGCACCATAGCACCAGCCACTGTCACTATTACTGTTGTTAGCGCCAGTCACTGGTACTGTTGTTAGCACCATAGCACCAGCCACTGTCACTGTTACTGTTGTTAGCGCCAGTCACTGGTACTGTTGTTAGCACCATAGCACCAGCCACTGTCACTGTTACTGTTGTTAGCGCCAGTCACTGGTACTGTTGTTAGCACCATAGCACCAGCCACTGTCACTGTTACTGTTGTTAGCACCATAGCACCAGCCACTGTCACTGTTACTGTTGTTAGCGCCAGTCACTGGTACTGTTGTTAGCACCATAGCACCAGCCACTGTCACTGTTACTGTTGTTAGCGCCAGTCACTGGTACTGTTGTTAGCACCATAGCACCAGCCACTGTCACTGTTACTGTTGTTAGCGCCAGTCACTGGTACTGTTGTTAGCACCATAGCGTCAGTCACTGGTACTGTTGTTAGCGCCAGTCACTGGTACTGTTGTTAGCACCATAGCGTCAGTCACTGGTACTGTTGTTAGCGCCAGTCACTGGTACTGTTGTTGCCGCCAGTCACTGGTACTGTTGTTAGCACCATAGCGCCAGTCACTGGTGCTGTTGTTAGCGCCAGTCACTGGTACTGTTGTTAGCGCCAGTCACTGGTACTGTTGTTGGCGCCAGTCACTGGTACTGTTGTTAGCGGAAGTCACTGGTACTGTTGTTGCCGCCAGTCACTGGTACTGTTGTTGCCGCCAGTTACTGGTACTGTTGTTAGCACCATAGCGCCAGTCACTGGTACTGTTGTTGGCGCCAGTCACTGGTACTTTTTTTTGTCACAATCACGCAGCAGATGCCCAATCGGTTACTGTGATGACTGTTATTAACGTAACACAAGTCAAGTGAAGTGAGAAACACGGTTGGTTGATGGTTGTGGTCAGAGTGAGGAGCTACAGGACAGTTTCTTCCTCTGAGACTGAATTTTGTCATTGAGTCGAGTCGGTTGAGTCACTCCTCCTTTGGGTCACCCTTTTGGCCTTCTCTACCTGGATCTCTATAATATCTTTTTGTGGGTTGTGCAAATAATATTATTTTTGTTAAAGCAGTGTTTTGTGCCCTACATATGTGCGCTATATATCTTAGGTATTGAGCATTGAGGTAGTTCTTCAACAGGGTGGTTGTCAATGTCCTGGCTATTTCAGCATTGGTATAAACAAAGGCATCATGTCATGCGGGCCCACTGCCACTCTTCTTCCTAGCCCATCCACCTTTAACCATAGATCTCAGCATGTCCTTCCAGCCAGCCTCTAGCCTCCTTGTCTGAGCGGCGTTCTGAACCCAAGCCTGGGTCCCATATGTAAACCTTGACCTCACACACAGTTTCTGCCGTGTGGAAATGTTGGGATCAGTCACAGTACCTTCCTCCTTGTGGGTGGGTGTGTGTGGGTGGGTGTGAGGCACTCATTGTGAAGACTCATTTGAGTGGCTGTAGGGCACAGGCTAGAGAAACACTCTGTAAAACCCAGTCCCATTGACCATCCACTTTCTTTCTGCAACGCATTGACAATGACGACAACACATTGACTCCTCCAGGTTCTACATCGGCTGCGACCGCTGCCAGAACTGGTACCACGGCCGCTGCGTGGGCATCCTGCAGAGCGAGGCCACCCACATCGACGAGTACGTGTGTCCACAGTGCCAGTCCACCGAGGACGCCATGACCGTGCTCACACCGCTCACCGACAAGGACAACGACGGTCTCAAGAGGATCCTGCGCTCGCTGCAGGTGTGTGTGTGTGCGTGCGTGCGTGCGTGTGCGCGTGTGTGTGTGTCCAGTTTCAAATACGTGGTACATATCTTGTGTCGGCGTCTTCATAAATGCAAAGATATGGTCGTGAATTCATACGTTTTTCTTGACTGCTTGTCAGGCAGAATACAAAAAACCTTTGTATGCATATTTAATTAGATTTTTACTATGCATAATTTAATGACTTAATTGAGAGGGTGATCAACAGTGAATCAACAGCCCCCTAAATGTGTTGCTGTGTACCTTCCTGCTTATTTCAGTTGAAGAGAAGAGAGGAAGTGTGTGTGTGTGTGTGTGTGTGTGTGTGTGTGTGTGTGTGTGTGTGTGTGTGTGTGTGTGTGTGTGTGTGTGTGTGTGTGTGTGTGTGTGTGTGTGTGTGTGTGTGTGTGTGTGTGTGTGTGTGTGTGTGTGCAGGCCGTGAGACAAGATAGAGAGCGAGAGAGAGGGGCAGAACAGCTGTGTTGACCCACCTGCTTCCAGCAGTGCTGTTTATTTATCTTTCAGTTTTCTCATGCATCTCTGTCTATCTCTCTCTCTCTCCCCCCCTGCTTTCCCTTCACTCTGTTAGGCTCATAAAATGGCGTGGCCGTTCCTGGAGCCGGTGGACACGAACGACGCCCCAGACTACTACCGGGTCATCAAGGAGCCCATGGGTAAGTGAGTCCAGGCTCCGCCCCCCAACCCCGATTTCAGCTCTATGACGATATTGCCTCCACGTCCATCCAGCTCGTGTGTGTGTGTGTGTGTGTGTGTGTGGTGTGTGTGGTGTGTGGTGTGTGTGTGTGTGTGTGTGTGTGTGTGTGTGTGTGTGTGTGTGTGTGTGTGTGTGTGTGTGTGTGTGTGTGTGTGTGTGTGTGTGTGTGTGTGTGTCCCTCTTCCCCATCCAGAAATAGTAAAACGGCGGTAAAGTGATCAGGGGATTCACAAATCGGCAGACCAAAATCGATTGATTCATCAAGGCTCTGTGTCATGCATTGCTAGGAACACCTGAACTCCCAGGACCTGATTCTCACACGCACACAGATACACACACATATAACAAACACACACACCAGTAAAGACAAACATGGAGTCCGGGGGTCTCCAGGCGTTGGCCCGGGGCGAACGCCCACCCGGCCAGATCAAAGCAGCCATGTAAACGGGACTTGCGTTGACTCGCGTTTTTTTTTGTTGTTGTTTTTTCACTTCGATGCAAACACAACCGTTAATGAGCAGCAACGACAGACCCACCACTCAACTGCTCTTGATGCTGGTGGCCGCTCTCTGGAAACTGCTCTCTCTCTCTCTCTCTCTCTTCCTCTTCTCTCTATCTCTCCTCTCTTTTCCCCCCTCCCTTTTATACCAACAAGAAGGCGGGTAAAGGGAGATCGGCCTTGGTCAAAAGTTGTCGGAAGAAATCTGATGCCCAGTGAAGAAAGGGCTCCTTGATATGGCCCAGTTAACTGTGTGTGTGTGTGTGTGTGTGTGTGTGTGTGTGTGTGTGTGTGTGGTGTGTGTGGTGTGTGTGTGTGGTTGTGTGTGTGTGTGTGTGTGTGTGTGTGTGTGTGTGTGTGTGTGTGTGTGTGTGTGTGTGTGTGTGTGTGTGTGTGTGTGCCTCTTTCCTCCTCGAGCGTTTGATGGGATTCAAATGTTTTTTTTGCGCAAACCTCCTATGTAGTGGTTCCTTGTTGAAAGTCCCGCAGTTTACCCTGCTAGTCCCTGCTTAGTTTATTTGAGACATTTTTTCCCCTCCCTGATCCACAGATCTAGATCTAGAACGTCACCTGAGGAATTACTAAAGCGCTGGTTTGGATTTCAGGGAACCTCCTGTGTGTCGCCGGTGGTCAGCACTCACAGACCTTTATTATTTCATGTCCAAAGTGTCAAAATGTAAAAATAACAATTATCAAAGATAATTATTCATGATTAAAATAAATAAAAGTATATATCTGAACTGATAACAATAGGGCACCACCCTGAGATCAGGGACCAATCACCAAACAGTGGATTAAGTCTCATAATAATATACCGAACTAAACTGGGACTATGATTAACAATTAATTGATCATTGAAATCAAAGTTACCATTAATAGTTAGCATACATTGAAAGATTCTGAGTTCTTTACGTGACAGAGGCTGGCTTCAACACAATATTCAACCAAAACCACAAACAGCTACAATATAAGAATGTTTATTAAATTCAAGTTGGCAAATGGCATGAAGTAAATATACCCTAAATACAATAAGCAATGCACAACCTGAAGTGTGTGCGTGTGCGCATGTGTGTGCGTGCGTGTGTGTGACAAAGAAAGATAAAAGCAAATGGTGGCTCTGATGAGGCCGTGCGTTTTGGGGAGAATAACAGACACGACCTATAACTATTCGGGGCCCCAAACTGGGGGTGGTTGAGGCTGTGCAAATGTGGGAGGTAGTTCTAACAAAGGGATATACCACTTCTAACACTAGAAGTGTACAGATCTAACAACAATGGACAGGGATCCACTCGGACTTTAGATCAAAACATAATGAAAGGAGGCAAAACGTGTTTACAATATGGTCCGACGATACTAGCAAACAGTTAAACCCCCAAGTATATAACGGTTATATCTAACTTTGTTTGTAGTGCTTTACTTCGTCCTCATATTTAGCTTATCTAGTCTAATAACCAAGAATTACCACGACTAAATGTGTACCCGGAGCACAGCACAGAGACGGCTTATATAGGCTTTGTGACTGATGTATCCGACAGCTGCGCGGAGGTAACTTGGTGTGTTCGACCAATGAACAGACATGACCGGGTCTATGGGTGGACCAAAAGGTGCAAAAGGGGGGTGCGTGAAGGATCCTGGGGTGTAGACTTAGTGGTGCCCCTTTACCCCCAGAATAAAGGAGCATATGGTGCCAACCAACATTTTGAAGGTCCTACAAAAACAGTAATCTGGAGGTACCATTTTTTTCTTTTTTACAATATATTTATTGATTTCAATCGATTCATTCCATAGTACAAGTGTATAACGTACATCAAAAAATGAAAGAGAAAATAGAAATGTAATGCTCATCATATTGGCCCTACCCCTCTGAATGTCTTGGAGGGATTTCAGATGCATACTAAAAACGGAGGGCGGGAAGAGCATTCCCAGAGTGCTTTGCGACATGAAGCAGTGTTGCAGGAAGCTGGCTGGTGTGGGGAAAAGCCTACAAGTCTACGCACGTTCTCGCAAATAATCGTGCAAAAGGGATCAATTCAGTCGGAATATCTTTGTTTAATGTAGATGCAAAGGAATATTGTAATATTGTTTTGTTATGTCAAGCATTCCAGAAAAACCTCTTCATAAAACAACGATACAGTCCAGTTATCTCCATGTCCCGTGTATGTATGAAGCTGCATCTGCTTGGTTTTTTTGGTGGTGTGTTGCTAGGTGCCATCGTCTCACTGACATCATCAGTGATGTCCCGTTGCCTTGGTTTCTACCCCTGAAGAGCCACAAGGTGTTGTGGCTCCGGTTTGTAGGGCCAGCTGAGGGCTCTCAAAAACTGGTGGTAGGGCCAAGGGAAGAGAAATGGGATTGGCCCCACGTATTTATACAGTCAGGCAAACTATAGTTTATTATTCTATACATTTTCTCTTTTATTTATTTTTCATCGTCTGGCTCTTATTGTCTAACATTTTTTGGGGTGCGTTTTGGGGGCGACCAATGTATAACTGTCTTTCCTCATCTCCTTTCCTAGACCTCTCCACCATGGAGGAGAGGTTACAGAGGCGAGAGTACATCAAGCTGACAGAGTTTGTGGCGGACATGACCAAAATCTTCGACAACTGCCGCTACTACAACCCCAGTGACTCGCCCTTTTACCAGTGTGCCGAGGTCCTCGAGAACTTCTTCGTCCAGAAACTCAAAGGCTTCAAGGCCAGCAGGTGAGGCCCCGACACACACGCACGCACGCACGCACGCACGCACGCACGCACGCACGCACACACACACACACACACACACACACACACACACACACACACACACACACACACACACACACACACACACACACACACACACACACACACACACACACACACACACACACACACACACAGGGTTAGGGTGCCGTCCTGGAGTCCACCCTTTCATTCCAGTCCCACGTCAAATCCATCACCAGATCTGCTTTCTACTACCTCAAAAACTCTGCCCATACTCTGCCCATCACTCTCACACTCTGTAGCAGAGACCCTCATCCATGCCTTCATCTCGCTTAAGATTGATCTGGCCGGGCTTCAAGCTATTTGTCTCTGAACCACCAGTTCTTTGGCCCAATCAGCATTCTACTGGCAGCTTACATGGTTTAGGTGTGACGACAGCGAGAAACAACTGTTTTGTTTCGGAAACAACAGTGGCGATAGACGGATGGTTTGTCCAATCACCTGCCAAGTATCTGGTGCGTCAGGTGAGAGAAGAAGCTCTTCTGCGTCACAAAACACATCGGGGTGGACCACCATGGGACACGGAGACAGGTTTTTAGTGCGTTTCGGCCATTGTTCCTGGCACCCTGATACCCCTTTGAGAGGCCTGTGTTGGAAGACCATACCACCATGTCCCGTGGGATTATGAGATGGAGAGAGCTTTGGGTTTGTTTAAAGCAGCAGTTGCCAAAGTAGGGGTACGCGTATCCCCGCCAGGATGCACCATGATGTTCATTCCAATTTTACAGTCCATTCCAGTTTTGGAACTGGCCTATGACGGGTGGCTTGCTCATTAATATTCATCAAATTGATTTGACATCGGAACATGACTTCTTCCACAAATCACATGGCGCTATGGCACCGTCGTATGCCTATGATAAGTGAGCAGCTTCATCAAGAACTCCAGCCAATCAGACAATGCGTGCCAGACAACGCATTCAACAATCACCATCCATTGTCTATTGCCAACACTGATGATTATTCAGAGTACACCAGTGCGGTGATTGGCTGGACAGAATGTGATTGAAACCTGCATATTATGAGCCTCTCTCTGAGAACACGATCTGCTTCGCTGCCAGCAGGTCTGGCATATTCACCTCCTAAAGCATTGATTCTTCATTAACGCAGTCGCTAAGTTGTGCAACCATGTTCTGTGTCCTATAGGGTGACATGCATTTCATCCATATGTATTCGTCATCCATTCTCTCACTCTCTCCCTCTCCCTCCTTGTCATCCCCACTTTCTGCCTGTCACCCTCCTCTCTCCCCCCTCTCTCTCTTACAGATTGTGATGTCATAGCTCCTGGGTGCCGGGGGTCACTCTAAACAAACCACACCTTGTCCTGGACGTTGCTGTTTCTATTTTTGGGGGGGGAAAAACTGTTCTCTTAAATAACCATACAATGTTGTATAATATATATACTAGACCATACGTGTGATCCTTTTCTATTTTAGACAACAAAAATGGAACCTCCCAACCGAGACAAACTAACCTTTTCCACTGTCTGTGCGGCAGCCATGTTGGTATCACAGAGCAATCAAGGGAACGTTTTCTTACTGTCGTCAGGTCATCACACATGGCTGATATTTTTTTAGTCGTTCGTTGTACGTAATATTAAGCTCTGTTATCTTCTCTACTGAGAGTAAATATAAAAAGAAGTTGTTGATTATTGAAGTTATTGAAATTATAGATTTTCTTTCTGATAATGGATAACTTATACTTTCATTGGGCGAAGCAAGTTTATTGTATTCAACCTAACATTTTTACCTCTTCTCTTAGCCGAGTATTTTTTTAAAAGAAAGCTTGCAGCATTTATTAGTTCAATGTTTTACCAGTTTGCTCTCTGTGTATAATTTTATTTTATGTGCATACGATATATCCTTTTGTGAAGGACTATTTTTGCGTTCTAAAGGAAAAACGAGTAAACATTAGGACTTGTAAAGACGGAACAGAGTACCGTCTGTAGTGAAGCTGCCTGGTTGTGATGCGCGCAGAGCGTGGCTCTCGCCCATTTGGACTTTCTCACATTCTTTGTAAATATGCAACACAACACCCGCCCCCCCAGCTTACATCTCACCAACATGGCTGCCAGGCACCCATCCCAAAAAGAGCTCACCCCCCCACTGGCATCCAAAAATATCAGTGTCATGTATTTCATTTGTTTTTTAATTCTACACTGCTACGCCCCAGTGCATATTTTTGTCATGTTCAAGCTTTTAATAAAAAAAAAAAAAAAACAACCTACAATGAATAAACTCTTAAGAGAGTGACTCCTCTTGTTCCTCCTCTCTGTAGGTCGCATAACAACAAGCTCCAATCAGCTGCTTCTTAGAGCCCTTTGGATCCACACACACACACATCTGATCTGTTATACACACTCTCCAGGTCTCTTCTCAAACACGTTCACAATATGCAGGCCCCTGGATTCCATGGCCCTGTAAGGTCCTGCCGTGTTTCAGTCTGACCACACACACGCACCACTTCCAGACTTGTCGTCTTGCCCCACTGTGTGCCATCGCAACCACACTCTAGCCCTCCCACCACCGGCTCCTTTGCTGTGGCGACTACAGAGACTTGGACTTCGCCGCCTTTTTCCCTCCACGGTGTTCAAGGGGAAGACACCCAGGCCTGTACCCGGGAACCACCGGCACCGTCTGGAGCCGGAGGGCCCGGGATGGCACGTTGGAGGAGGTGGCTCCGGCAGAGGAGGGTCCACAACCACTACACCGGGTGGTTGGAGCAGCGGAGGTGTTAACTCTGTGGGACCCCATGTCATGTTAAGTGGCATTCAAGCTGTCTGAACTTCTTAGGATGATTAACACACACACCAGTAGAAACGTAACATAGGTGTCTTGTTTGTTCCATGTTTCATTTCAATCCTGAGATGTACAGATACTGTATTTTTATTAAAAATGAAATAATATTTTCTGTTACACTGCCACTAACACTTTTAAAAGTAATCACGTTAAAGTAACCATCTATTCCCGTGATCATCTTTTATAGGAGAAAAAAAAATCGTTATTTAAAAACTCTGCCTTTTCTTAAGTGTTCTCGCATGGATTTATCACAGCAACTTGAATAATGTCCACCAATTCCCTGTTTAAATGTACCTGGAAACAAACACCACCTTCTAACTGCGTCCACGTCGAAGAAAGAGTCGTAAATGAAAGTTGACGAAGCACTTCGCCCTCTTCCTACAGTCCCAGCTCCTTCAGTTTTACGGCAGGTTGGCTCACATGTCGGCGATCTGTCCTCTCCCGGGGACTCGACCTCAAACCCGGCCTAGAAATTGGATAATCGACTTCCCTTCAGTATCGTCGTGGTTACGCGGCGGTCTGCGGCAGCTCCTCTTGGACTCGACCATGTGGCGGGGGGCGGGGCTTCCTCCGCGGGGTTTTGCACGAACTTTTCACAGCCCAGTCTTCAGTCCCATGGGAACATTTTGTTTTCTCCGAAATCGTCACATTTTTGTTGTAATCATGGTAATAATCTCACCATTGCAGTTTTGAAGCAGGTGGAAGCTATTTCACATTTTTTTAATGAAAGCCAATCGGATGGATTCCCTCATTTCAGAAGTATTAATGTTCATTATTGTATCATGTAACTTTTCTTTTCTATGTGAAGGCAAACCTTGACATTGAATAAAGTGAAAACGTTATTTGTATTATATATTGTAAACATAACATTTATTTGTAAACGAAATAGCTTGTGGGGGTGCCCTGGACGTTTTTGATTGCATGCTGATTGAAACCCAAACAAATGAAAAACACATTTTAAGGCAATTAGATGGTGTTGCAATTAAACTTCTCTGGGCAATCCCATTAATTGTGTCCTTTGGGGTTGTCCTGTAGGCTACAGCCTAGTGTGGAGCGGGAATACCATAGTTGGTCAGATAATGATGTCACGTCGGTGGTTTAGTCCCATTTTGAATCGGCTCCTATTATACCACCAGGTGTGAGTGTGATTAGCCATTCCAAGTCATTTCAGAATCTCCGGCTTATGACATCACAAGTGGGAGTGTCCACCCAGATGTATGCTGGATAGATTAGCCGACACGTTGCTCCATTTCAGGCTAATCACTCTCACACATCGTGGTATAATAGGAGCCCTTTTCGTCTATCATCCATATATAGTATTTTAATGGCTGTTTATATGAAACAATTTGAGGTTTTTACCAGTAATCTGTCATTTTTCTGTCCCTGAACCAGCAAGTTCCCAACGGTGTAGTTTTAATTTTCTATGCGTTCTCTTTATTTGACAGGTTTAGGTGAGAACATTGTGATATAAAGTGTTGCATATATTTGTATATAAATAATGGTTTTGACATGGGGATGTGGAGGGGAGGCGACACAATGATTCTTGTAAAAAGTTTTGTTTTGTTTTTTATAAACCAACATGTTAAGCATAACATTCTATATTGACATGTCACTGTTTTTATTTATTGATATTGAAGAGAAGTTCTCATTTTTTTTGTAAAGTTAAGAACCATAAGAGGTGAGAGAACGTGCTCTCTATGTTTTTAACAGATTGTTGCAACAATGAAGAGGTTTTTTTTGTATTTGATAGGACATTTCATCCTAGCTAATAAAGTAATGTTTTTGAAATCATTTTCCAACAGGCGTGTGTTGTCTTTCATTGCATTAACTGGAATGTTTCAAAAGCGGTTACAATCATCCTTTTCCACAACATCCACATCCAGGGAAGCATCCACTAAAGACTCCAGCAAACACTCACATGAAACCTTAGAAACTACTGCAAAACACTTCCCCTGAGGTGGCTCCCTCACCTTTATACTGTGGTGCACCCCAAGGGTCAATTCTGGAGCCAATTCAATTGATCTTTATTGGCGTGGGGGATGTACATTTACATTTGTAAAGCAGGTGAATAACACAGCAATGGAGAATGATGTCTCAACACGGTCATCCCATCATGTTCACGTCCACAGGCTTAAATCACTGCTTTCCACATGTCGGACTCAAAATGCCGGACATTGGATAACTTTATTCAGAGTCACAAACCGGCTCAGGGATGTGACAAAAAAAGAGACTTTTCAAAGGATATTTATTTTCCTTCTTAACTTCCTGGAAAATAACCAAACCGCAACAACCGACGACACCATATATGAATGAACGTGGGTCGTTTGTAGTGAAGCAATGTGTGGAGAATAAGGTGTATGGATGTTATGGTGAGGTCGGCTGGCTAGAGGTGACCTAAAACCAAAGAACAGAGGGAACGCGAACCAACAGAGGACAGCATCAGAGAGAGAGAATGACAAACCAGCAGAATGTGGACAGACTGTAACACAGGTGCACCATATCACCTGATGACCCCGCCCCTCACTGCCCATTGGCCAACCCATGAGATCAGCTGGACAACAGGCAGCGAGGGAGAGATTTGACCGCTTTGACCAGGACACGAGTTTCAAGCTCCACATGCAAGACGTTATCTCATCATATTTCTAAGATATATAGCTCTCTGTCTTTTATCTCTGGTGCTGCTGATTTGGAAGAAGACCTTCATCTCAACTGTCTTCACTGCTCCAGCTATTCATAATAATTAATTGCATTGAAATATCGCCTTTGAAGTCACCCAAAGCAATGTACGTAGTTTGGCTTCGTACACGGCCAAGAAAGCCACAGTCAAGCCTCTTTGTTTTTTAGGATATTGATTTTAGAATTTTTCGATGATTATTTTAAATATTTAACTTCTCAGACCTTGTATCCCCCCCATGAGCCTTGTTGAGCCCCATGAACAAATGCTAGCGATCTTTCTGTATGTGTGTGTATGTGTGTTTTTTCATGGCTGGTTTAGCCTGTGGGCATTGATTAGTCAATGCATCACAGGTGTGCAGCCTCAGCCGACCCCAGACTCTAACCCGGGGCCAGGTGAGGCTGCTTAAACCAGCCACCAACCACACACAATCCACAACTATCTAATGACGCAGATGTTTTATCCAAAACAACTCACATTGAATAGAGAGACAGAGGTTGTGGCCCCTTGCTCAAGGTGGACATGAGACTGTAACATGTATTCTAAAACAATAGCGCTTTAGTTTTAATCTCTCCATTTCACTATCGGGATATCTATCATAAGATCTAGGCCTAAGACAGCGATAATATGATATTGTATTTATATCATTAAGCCCACGGTCTGCTTTGAAACAGCAGCTGGAAGAAACGTACAGATCCCAGCATAGCTCCCTCGAGTGAGGTGCTCAACTCCTGTTATCACATCGCTAACAGAACACATCTCTCTCTGTATACTGTATATATATCTCTCTCTCTTTCCCTCCTTCTGTATCTTTCTCTCCCACTCCCCCCTCTATCATCTCTCTCTCTGTCTCTGTCTCTCTCTCTCTCTCCCCTCTTTCTGTATCTCTTTCCATCTCCCTCCCCCTATCATCTCCCTCCCCCTATCATCTCCCTCTCTCTATCTTTCCTTTCCCCCAAACCACTGAGGTAATTGAATCCAGCAGCATGGACAGTTAATGTGCTGCAGATGACCACAAGTCCACTGTGGGTTTGGAGCTGCTGCCTGTCCCTCACCTCGCCCTCCCCACCCCTTCCCAGCCCTCCCCCACAACTGGTGTGGGGGGCGGGGGGTCTGTCATCCTGGACACGGTCCCACCCCTTCCATCCCTGCAGCGGAGAATGTCCTCCTGCTGGGATCGGAGTGGAGACGCGAGCGGGCTGCCACTTCCTGCCGCTTCCTGCGGCTCCGCCTCCCTCTCCCCTCCGGCACTGATCCCGGATAAAAGACCTCCTTCCGTCTGGTGGGAACCAGCCACCTCAACCCTGTGATTCCCGAAAGATCCCACTTCAGTCTGATCTCATTCCTACACAGAAGTCTCTCCCCAGCTTCAAATGCTTTTTGCTGTTGAACATTTTGGTTTCTTAAAATGAAAAGTGTTTATTCCATCAATTAGTATCTGAGACTTTGATATTCATCTCTAGAAAAAAAAATAAAGTATATCTGTAGTTTTGTTTTTTCTGAACCAACAACACTGAAATTAGAGATCAGATGTAGCAGTCATTATGCCTTTCTGGTCACCTCTCTCAGATTGTAATTGCAAACTGCAATTACCTATGGTGGCTTGTGCAGACCCTATGTTTCATTAATCCATATCCAAAATTGTCAAAGGACAAAAATAACTCTTGTCAAGATATTGACATATCTTGAGAAATAGTGCCAACATTAGTGTAACATTGCATATAACGGCTATATGGCTCATGAATGGCTATTGCAATAAAAGCAAGAGGGATTATCTGTCTCATGTGCATATGTTAAGCTATGAGCCAGAGCCACCATGCTATAATGGCAGGAAATATTCCACCACACAAAACCAAAGAAGCAAATTCCATTTTATACAAATCATGTACAAACCTTTATTGCTTGATTGCTATGCATATTAAAATATTATAATATTGGTATTCAGTGCAAATTGTGACTCTTCTTCACTTTGGTAAAATAATGCTGAATATGTCTTCAAAGGCCGTGGGTTTTTGGGGTTGTCTGATTTTATCTTTCTTTCCTCCTTCTCATTCACATTTAAATCACCATATTATTTTCCTGCCTTAGCCCCACTCAACTACCATGTTCCAACACCTTTGGATTTGCTCCAAAGGTGTCTGTAATGCATAAAGTACAGATTTTTGTACTGGTTGTGCTTTCATATGTGTGTGTAAACTAGGAACCAGTAAGTTGGATCTCTATATGTGTACAAATGTCATGTGTCAACGGCCACAGCAGCGGGAATACCAAGACCACATTCAACCAATCAGACTCTCTTTTTGATGTCTCTTGTTCCCTAGGCAGCGTTTTATCATGGAGACATCATTGAAGTTTGAGAACATTTTGTTATCATGACAAGCGAAAGTCACGTACTAAACCACCCCCCCCCCCCCCCCCTCCTCCGTGCAGATGCTTTTCCGGAAACATCATTCCCTCCCCTTGACCCGTGTAAAAATAATAGACTACTTCCTGTTTCCCAATAACAAGGAGACTGACAGATCATGTGTATGAACCCTCGTCAGGCATGTGTCATACGGCTCTGTGAAGTCTTCTCTCATAATTTTGTCGCATTGAGATTATTTTTTGTACATCTTTCCCTGGACGGGAAAAATCTGGACTTTGTTCCCATGCTTGAATAAATCTTTTTCAGTTCAGCTAAGTGAAACAAGCTGTTTTTGTTAGCTATCCATGCATTAGAAAATACATTATATACACACAGATACAGGCACAAGCTACAAGGTTCTATTGAAGCAGATCATTTTTTGGCAAATATGTTTTAAATAATTAGTTTCATGTGCCAGACATGAATAAATGCCCATATAGATATGTGTTTTAGATTCTGAGTCCGTCTGCTAAAAGACACCCTTTTAAGGGGAAAACCTCATTGACATAAACTCTACTTAAGTCCTCTTTCAAAGAGAATATAAAGAGTACTGCTTCAGTTTCAATGTACGATACAAAACCATACAATTAACAAAAACCCAGATTATGACATTAGTCCATAGGAAAAAATAGATATTTCTCTTCACCTCCCCGCTTCTTCTGGTTATGGTTATAGGGCAGCACATCTGAACATCTGCAGTGTCTCTTCCCCTGCAGCAGAGTCCCATAGTTTGTTTGTTTGTTTGTTTTGGGCTTCCTCTGATTCATCGGCACCTGGTGCGCGTCGCTTCTAGGGCCTTCTGGTGCCTCCGCTTGTTGAACCTCTTCACGTAGCTGTTGCTGCGCAGGAGACCGTCGCCGGGCTTCAGCTTGCCACCCAGCAGGGCCAGGAGGTCACTGGGAAAGTGGCGTCTCCGATGGTAAATCTGACCCATGACAATGTATCTGCTTCCTGTGGGGGGGACAACAACACAGCAATGAAAACATACATCTTTTGTTTCGCGTTGCATGTTTCCAACGTTGTTGCTGGACTTTCTCTATGTACATATAAACTGTATATATACACATATATACATATATACATGTACGTATATGTCACAGTACAGTTCATATTAGTAGGGACATACTTACAGAGTAATAATCTATGAATTCCGTGTGTTTATTTTGAAGGGAAAATTAAGAAAAGTTGTAAACTGTAAATGCTTGCCATAAAACAGAAACCTATCTATATCATCATTACCCCTCTGATGGGACATGAATATGGTCTCCAAATATGAAAGTACTTGTCCATGTCTGATTATGTACATGAACTACACTCTGCCGTGTTCCCAGTGACCCACCTAGCTTGAGGTCGGGGCAGGGCTTGCTGCACTTGTAAGTGTCGAGGACCAGCAGGCGCACTTTGAAGAAGAAGCTGTCCGGGGTCACGTACAGACGGCTCATCTTGTAGAAGCCGTCGCTGCCCACCATCAGGGTGATGATGCGGATCCCCTTGCGCACCATGTCGATGTCGTGGACGATCCCGTTCACGGCTGTCTCACAAAGCCCCCCCAAAAAGAGTGAAAAGTGAGGCAATGAGCAAATTCTATCCGCGTCATATTTGTATATGCCATTGTGCATGTTGGCTTAATAATAATAATGTGTAGAGGACCGGGATTAATGCCCAATGACGTTTAAGAAGTTAATACTCTACTGTAACAAAGGGATGATGAGGGATGATGTTGATTCTGATTGGGTGCATGACATCACATGGCACTAGTTTGAACCAATATAAAAAAAGCGCAGTGCTGTGTGTGTGTGTGTGTGGCGTACCAAATTCACTGTAGCAGTGGTGCTCTCTCTCCTCGCGCTCTTTGCGGCACTCGCTCAGGCAGAAGGCGTCCTGCGTGAAGTCCGACTCTGAAAACCACGCGATGGGAGAAGAGAATGCATGCATGATCAGAGAACATGCTAGGAGTCTGTCTGTCTGTCTGTCAGTCTGCTGTCTGTCTGTCTGTCTGTCTGTCAGCAGGACAGACAGACTGACTGTCATTATGATGCATTCCTCAGCCTGCCCTACACTCTGAGGGATTGCGGCGTTCATTTCAGCTCACTGTATAGCGAAGCGCTCCATCCAAACCGTCCTCACTCGCTCCACCGCCGTAATTACAGCAGGATCACAGCTGATCTCACTAGTCTAGCATCTCCTCTGTCTCTGAGACACCGGATTGGCTGACGTGTAATTTGCGGCTGGGGCCTTCAGTGGACTAATTACAACAGGAATCAGAGAAATGCCTCGTCTTCTCTGTCTCTGTCTCTGTCGCCCGGGTCGCTGGGTGAACGTGAACGCGGTGAACTTAGTCAACGACATGAATGACATTATAATATTTCAGCTCATGTCAATGTATTTTACGAATAGATCGACTGCAAAAATAAGACAAAGAGACACAGACAAAAGTGTGCAGGTTCTGTATAAATGGTAAAAAGATTCATCCCTTAGGGTTAGGTGTCTTGCTCAGGGACACTTATCTAGGCGGAGCCCAGGGATCAAACCAGCAACCTTCTGGTTGCCAGACAACCGCTCTTACCTCCTGAGCTACTGCCGCCCACAGTAGATTATGAAACTGTACGGACGACAGAGTGATCTGTGTTTTCTTTCCGTCCCCTACCTCTCTTCAGTACGTCAAAGTGGTAGAGCAGGCTGGAGGAGCGGCGGTTGTACAGCAGGGACGGGCGGCTGGCATTGCGGCTGCCCCCACCGTGCCCCGCCTGGTGCACACTGGCCTTGGCCGGCCGGTTCTCCTCCGCGTCAAACCGGTGTGGCGGGTGGGGCTCCCTGCGTGGGGGGGAGGGCGGGTGCTGGTTGGGCTGGGGGGCCGGGGGGGGCTGCTGCTGGGACTGCTGCTGCTGCCCCCCTTTGACTCTGGCGTTGGTGTAGCTCTCTGCCGGATCGCTGTGGTGCTGGTGGTTGTGGTGAGGCTGGTGGTGGTGAGGGGTGTTGCCGTCGGCGTGAGCGTGAGCCGCCTCCGGGTGGACCTTCCGCAGCGTGTGGTTGTTGGCGCCCGTTGCCGGGGCAACCGCCGGCCCGTTGGCCGGCGCGGCTTTGGGAAGCAGCCCAGCTTTGTCGCCGTGGTGTTCGGCGGCCAGGCGCTCACCTCCCCTCACGGGGCCCTTCTTGGCCTTGCCGTGGGAGCCATGACTGTGGTGGTGGAGGTGGTGGTGGGGGTGGTGGCGGCCGGCCACGGGCCCCGCCGGGTCGCTGTGCTTGGGCCACGTGCCCGCGGGCAGTGGGTGCAGGGAGTACTTGGAGTCGCCCATCCTGCTGCTCTTCTCCAGGGGCTCGTTGATGGGCAGGGAGGGCTCCTTGAGCGCCGCACGGCTCTGGTTGGCGTGGGTGACGGCAGCGGCCGCGTCCCTGCCCTGGCCAGCCTGCCCCTTCTCCACTAAGGTATACAGCTCTACACGGCCCAATGGGAAAAACAACAACATGCCCTGGTTGAGACCGCGTTGTAATGAGGGAGAATGTGCAGTGAGGTTTTTCTACATTCGGTCCTCGGTCCTTAACTGTTGACGCTCAACATGCAATCTGTCTTCCCTTTAAGTGTCTTACCATTTGTTGTCTAAAGTTGTTTTTTTTGGTAAATATGAATCATTGTATGAGTCATCATCTAATGATGCTGGTTTTTGTCATGATTTATACGGGCCATACGTTTTATGATTTCAGCATTAATTATATTGGTGACATTTTTTAGCTAAAGCTGAGATGCTGAGATAAGGGACACGTTTCCTTCAATGAAAAAATCACAAGTGACTTCATAGATTATAAGAACACCCAATGACTGTATTTACACCGTAAACCCATGTTTTAGCATGTTATTAGATATGAAGCATTAAAGAATTAAAGATAGGTCTACGTTTAAGTCAAATAATTAATAATTACAGTAATGTTCAATAATGTTAATTTTGAATGTTAATGAAAATGTTCATGTATCATTTACCATTTATATATTATTATAGATGCAAAATGACAAAAAAAAAAAATATTAAATAAAAATCTGCCAGAAAATAGAAATTAAAAACAGATGATGCTTACCATGGACTATGTGCTCCTGCGCCTCGGACAGTGGAAACGTCGCCAGTAACAAGAGACACGTGATAAATGCCGTCATCCTGAGGCCGTGTGCTGCAGGACGCGCGCCGCCGTCGCTTTTATACGAATCGCGGCGGAGAAAAAGTGGGCGGTCCCGACACAAGCCGCGGTAAACGCCACGCTGTGACGTCAGGCGGTGTCTTCATTCATGAAGGAGTTCCGCTGGAGTAAGGCTAAACTACCTTTCACTTTTTTCTGTGTACTTAGAGAGCACTGTTCGTCCATGATGGATGAGCGAGGGTTACAAAATAACGTAAGAATTTCGGAAATTATAGAATTTGAAGCTTAGAGATGCACCTGTCTTCAAAATAATATGTAAGACTACTATTTATTTAAAAATGTAGCCTATATTGGACGGCTACAGTTTGAAGCCTGTACAAACCTGAGGAAAAGGAGTTTGCAGCCCTCTTCAGGATATAGGAGGTCATGACGACAGCACTGCGACATACTTTTGATTTCGCATTTTTGTTCAGTACTGTGTCGCAAAGATACCCAGTACATTAAGCATAGGACGCAAAACGCCCCCCAATCATGATGGAGTGAGAACCAGCGTAGGTCTATTGATTTTTGCTGCCCCACATATTTAGTGTGACAATAAATTCACAATGAATTCCTATTGTTTTACTTCTCTTCATTAGCACTGACATCCTATAAGAACCCAATGTGATTTCATTATACTGAAGAAAACAGAAACTAAATGCGACCCAGATGGGACTCGAACCCACAATCCCCAGCTCCGGAGGCTGATGCCTTATCCATTAGGCCACTGGGTCATCACGTCCAATGAGGCTAGATTCTATTTTTGTAGTATACTCTGATATGTGTCGAAACGAAATTATATAATCGTAGATTGTTTTTATTTCTTTAATTGCGTATTTACAAAAACGTATAGCACGATTTCCACCGTAACGATACCTTTTTTTAAACTATAAAGTAGGTTTACTAGCATGGGCATGCCCTTCTATTTCGTAGACTGTTCGTTAATATCGCGAGACTTGACAACGTTGCCATTGACAACATCGTTTTGTTGTCGTGTTTTTTTAAAAAGCGGCGGCCAATAGAAAAGCACTTCCTGCGAAGTATCCAATCGAAAGAGGTAAAATAAGGGCGGCGTCTAAATTACGTCACGATAATTCTCAAGAACAAGGAATCGGTAAGCACGCACCTCATGCTTTGTGGTTAAACGTGGTTTTATAGTAAACATAACAGTAAGTAAACTGTACGCTGTTACAGTGCTTATCTTTTAGATGTGTGGTTTTATTCTGTGGGGCGTTGTTTTCGGGGATCACCGTGATTCGGACCAGCGGGCCACATGGTGTTAGATAATAGCTCGCCTGCGAGCCAAACCCGGCTTGGCTTATAGCTACGCTATGAAGCTAATGTTGCTTTCTTACAAACCACGCGCCTTTATTAACTCTCAGCGACTCAACAAGTATGACAGAGTGTCAATAACACGACTGGGATGTGTGTGACGTTACGTGTCTTACTTTTAGGAACTGTCCACAACAGCGAAATCGACCGTAAAGTTCAAGAGATGTCAGCTGCCAACGACAATGGAGATCGTCTCACCCAGTTCAAAAATAAAGGAAAAGATGCCAACGTAAGCATCGATACAGTACCGCGATAGACTAGTACATGTATGTGCGTGTGTACGCTGAGCTTGGTTTTTAAATGTGTGTGTGTGTGTGTGTGTGTGTGTGTGAGAGATCTAACCGTGTGTGTTGAACGCGTCTCTCCAGGAGCTGCGGCGCAGGAGAGTAGAAGTGAACGTCGAGCTGCGGAAAGCCAAGAAGGACGAGCAGATCCTGAAGCGGCGGCACGTCAACAGCCTCCTCGACGAGCCGTCATCCCCGCTCCAGGAGCAGGACCCCAACGTAGCACAGGTAGCTCTTCCATTGATGGCCACACGGTGGACATCTTCAGTGGACGGGGGGGGTCATGTACTGGGACAGGTCCAAATGTGTCAGCAGTCGTCGTGTTAACTAATGGTTGACTGCTCTTTACATGTTTAAGGTTGTCTGTTGCTGGGTAGGTGGACCATTTGAGTAGCTTATTTTTAGACCTATAATATAAATTAGACTAAATTAATAATATTATATCTCCCAGTTTTTTTTGATAATTATTTTGTATGGTCCTGGTACTAAATGGACATTCTGAAGTCCCTTGTAGTTTTAAGTGAAACGCTTCCTCTGTGGCACAGCCCCCTCAGCACTGGTCCGTGGAGGAGATTGTGGGCGGTGTGAACAGCCAGGATCTGGATTACCAGCTCCATGCCACGCAGGCTGCCAGGTGAGCCCGTCCACGGAGACGCATGTTGGGGTTTCTTCTCTTTTGGTTCCCTTCCGATGTCACCTCCTCCTGTTCTGTGCTGACTCTGCGTATTTTCTCTGAGCATTGTGTGGAGCACTGACCCTGGGATTGGAGTTATAAGATAAGATAGAACTTTATTAATCCCGAAGGAAATTCTTGTGCCAGGTTGCATAGCAATACAGTGGAATAAAACAATAGAGAAATCAACAGAATAATATAAATAAACTAACAGATTTACAAATGTACAGTCGAAATATACAAATATATAGGCAAGATAAGATATTGAGACGGCGAAAACAATTTGGCATAATTGAAGTGTAATACAGCTGTGATAATAATAATGGTTAGGGGACGTATTGTACCTGATGGAAAGAATATTAAGTGTTGTGTGTGTGTGTGTGTGTGTGTGTGTGTGTGTTTCTCTTCTCAGATTTTTACCTACCTCACCTTTTTTTGTTTTTAATGTCGGTTCAGTGCCCTGTTTCATCTCTGTTACCCTGCGTTAAGACTCAACATTGGAGAATTAAAAACACACTATATTTACCATTTGTACTTTGTCGCTTATAATTGTTATGCTTTGTTACCCCTTTTTTAATGCTCATATGACACCCATTGCACTCCGAACCGTCCCTGGAAGGCGGGATCTCCCACTCTGCGTTCCCTCTCCAGATTTCTTCCTTGTTAAATAAGGGAGTCGTTTCTTGCCCTTAGGGGGGGGGGGCTATAGGGCTAGGGGGGTGTCATAATCACGTGGTCCATAATAATCTGGCCTGTAAACCCCTTTGTGACTATACTATGATTAAGTGCTATACAAATAAAATTGACTTGACTACGGCTGTAATGCGTGTTCGCGCCCTCCTGTCTCACAGAAAGCTCCTCTCCCGGGAGAAGCACCCACCCATCGACGGCATCATTGACGCCGGCCTCATCCCGCAATTCGTGGCCTACCTGGCCCTGTCCGACTGCCCGCCCATCCAGTTTGAAGCGGCCTGGGCGCTCACCAACATCGCGTCAGGCACCTCGGTGCAGACAGCTGCCGTGGTGGACGGTGGCGCCATCCCGGCCTTCATTGGCCTGGTGGCCTCGCCCCACCCCCACATCAGCGAGCAGGCCATCTGGGCGCTCGGCAACATCGCAGGTAACACGCAGACGGTTTTGTTTTGTGTGTATCGTCGATTCACAGCTAACTTTTGTTGTTGTTTTAACGACAACATACTCACGGGATAAATTGATTCGAGTGGCGGGTTAAAGGATAACTTGGGGATTTTTCACCCTGGACCTGGAATAGGTCTGACGAATGCAGACAACAATTTTGAAAAATTGGTCCATGTTGCAAAGTCCTTTTTGCCACAATGCTACTTCCATGGTTTGTTCAGGTTCTTTCCTAATGTAAGGTGATAATAATCAACACAAGTCGTTCATGCACGTTTAAGGGAAAGCATAAATTATAATGAACAATACGGGGTTCGATTATTCCGTGAAGAGGGGTCGGCGGCGGAGACGTGATGGAGGTCTCCTGTGCCATACCCAGCCTAGAGTAACCTGGTGTCAATAAATACCCTCCTGTTAATTACGCTCATCCCCCACAACTGCATCAATCGCAGGTGTTTTGCCGCTCCGCTCCTCTTGTCTTCAACCTGTCGACGCTAACCACGGCCCCTCGCATCTCACAGTATTTAGTGAGAGTACTGCAAAACATCAGCAATGTAACCTTTTGAGGCAATAGCGCCAAAGACACTCGAGAGTTGAGTGGTTGCAGGAAGAGAACAGTTGAAGCGTGAGTGAGCCTTCGAGAGTGGAGTGCCGGCAAGAATCTGTTGTGTTGGGACTACAGAAAGCGTAGCTAAAAGTTGGCTAACAAATTATCTTTCATGTCTGAATATGTAGCTGATTTCGACAATGTGGATGAGACTCTCGTGAGATTTCAGAGCGAGACTTCTCCTTAAGTGGGACTTGGTTAGACACAAACAAACACATCGTGTCAAGTGGTAATGAAAAACGTAAAAATTCTCTGTAGGCATCTTTTCCATAATGTTGTACACTTGTAACAATCTGAGCCTGTCAGTGGCAAAAACAAGAACTTGGACACACATTGACGGGTGCTTTTACAAAGGGTTTTATTGCAGATGTTTGCGGCTGACTGCTTCAGTGCTTATGCTCAATACTGGACCTATTTCAAAATTGTTGTCTGCATTCTTCACTTGAACCCAATAAGGTAGTACGTTGATTCTACAGTTTCATACAAAATCTGTCCAGATGATGAATTGAATCACTGTCTCAGTTTTAAGAGTGGTGGAATATTCGGGAAGCTCAAACAGATGAGAATTCTCATGACAAAGGCTCATCAAATGTCCTCTCCATAGGTGATGGTTCCAGCCACAGGGACCTGGTGATCAAACATGGCGGCCTCCAGCCCCTCCTCACTTTGCTGGCGGCCCCCGACCTCTCCGTGTTTCCTGTGAGTGCCCCAGACCAGAGTTCTTTCCTCTTCCTCCTCCTCCTGTGTGCCAACCATTCCTTTTTAGTATTTGCAGCTTTTGAGCAGAAGACTGCATCTCTCTCTGTGATGACGCTGTAATACTGTACATTGCAGTGCATGTCTGATTATGCTGAATAATATCCTATCATCAGGATGGGATATTATGATCACTGTCTAACTGAACTCAACTTCTAGTAGCTGTTATGCAAACGGCCGACCTCGACATGTCATCGCAGACAAAGTTTGAAATTATTTCAACTTTGATAATAGATGTGCGGTCCACTCCAAAAACACGTTTAATCCATCTGTGATTTTGTGTAGCGACACACCGAACATGATGAATGGATTGCATTTATACATCGCTTTTATCCAAATCGCTTTACAGTTGCCTCACATTCACCCATTCATACACCGACGGCGGTGGCAACCATGCAAGGTAACGACCAACATGTCAGGACCAGTTAGGGTTAGGTGGCATCTTGCTCAGGGACACCTTGACACTTGGCTAGGCAGAGCCTGGAGATCGAACCGGCAACCTTCCTGTTGCCAGACAACCGCTCTTACCTCCTGAGGTTATATCGCTTATAACACACCTTATAATGCTGCCATCTGTCTCTCTGCCCCCGCCCCCCGTCTCTCACCAGCCGGGCTACCTGCGGAACATCACCTGGACGCTGTCCAACTTGTGCCGGAACAAGAACCCGGCCCCGCCGCTGGAGGCGGTGCAGCTTCTGCTGCCCGCCCTGCTGCGTCTGCTGCACCACCACGACCGTGAGGTGCTGGCCGACACCTGCTGGGCCGTGTCCTACCTGACGGACGGGCCCAACGAGCGCATCGAGGTGGTGCTGCAGTCGGGCCTGGTGCCCCGCCTGGTGCAGCTGCTGGCCTGCGGCGAGCTCTCCGTCATTGTGAGTGGAGCCGTCGGTTAGCTCGGCGCTTTATTGTTTTGTTGGTGTTTTCATCCTGCGAGCTGTCAGGTGTTTGGCATTGTTAATCTTTTTATAACACCAATCTTCTTTAGAAAGTAAGATGAGATAATCTAGTTCATTATTGATCGCCTGGCGGAAAATCCAGGTGCAGCAGTGGAATAAAAAAGAAAAGATTAAAGTTCAAAACAATAAGTGGTTGGGAATGAACACTAGCCTGGCCTCTCTGTGTGGATCTCTCTCTCCCCTGACTCGACACATGTTCCTTTGCTTTGAGACCCTCATACCACTGAAGAAGAAACCCTACTGACCCATAGATTTACATTCAGGGCTTTTTATTATTATTATTTTGTAACATTTAGGTATGCGTTTTTATCGAAAGCGACTTACAAAGAGTACATTTGTTGAAGGAGACAGCAATATATCGCTGTGGTAGGCACAATAGGCCCCCAAAAAATGGGGGTGGGAGTAGCATGGGGTGAGGTTGTATTCTCTCTCTCTCCTCTCCCCAGACTCCGGCGCTGCGGTCGCTAGGCAACGTGGTGACGGGGACCGATGACCAGACGCAGTGTGTGCTCAACGCCGGTGCGCTGGCCCTGTTCCCGGCGCTGCTGCGACACCCCAAGCCCAACATCCAGAAGGAGGCGGCGTGGACCATCTCCAACATCACAGCGGGCAAGAGCGGGCAGATCCAGGAGGTGGTGGACGCCGGCCTGGTGCCCATTCTGGTGGAGGTGCTGAGAGAGGTGAGGGACTGTAACACACTGTTGTTATGGTTGTGTAGCATTACTGCTGCTACATGCCACATGAAAGTGGCTTTCCAAGGTCCCTCCACTGCACGGACATAGGCATTTGGTGTGGAATAATCTGGTTTAGTGGAAAGTTTGATCTTTGACAGAGCAGATGGTAACAAGCTAGCACTCTTCCTTGAGTGTGTGTGTGTGTTGACGGCTGGTTTAACCTGTGGGCCTTGGTTAGCCAATGCATCACAGGTGTGCAGCCTCACCCAGCCCCAGACTAATCAGCCAGGGCCAGGGAGGCTGCTTAAATCAGCCACCAAACACACACGCACTCCACAGGTTGGTTTTGTAATGCTGTAGAACGAAAAAAACAAAAAACACTGAACATTTATATTTGCGAGAGGAAACTGTTGACCCCATGGTAATGGCCTACGCTAACTTTGTGATACTTTTCTGTTTATTTATTGTGTACTACCAGTTCTTCCTATACATTGGTTATTTATATCACCATCGACCGCCGTCATGTTGTTGTTGAGGCATAAGGGTGTAAAATAGGTTTGTGTCTGTGAAATAGTGTTTGTTGTGTAAAACTTTTAGTGTCTGATACGCAGAGTTCCCCAACGTTTACAGTACGGACTGAAAGTGGATGTGGCGCGGTGAACTAAAGACGTGATCGCGTTATGTTGGTGACATTGGAAAGTATACGTCTTCACCAAAAATTAACACATTTTGAGCCCCATGCAATATAGAACGTTTACCGTTTTGGCAATTGTCGGTGTTTTACACACATTTTCTGTAAATTCCGGTATTTTTTTTAGTACCAGTGACATTACTGTGTTGACGATCAGCCAATCTATATTACTATATTAATAAATAAATGCATAAGTTCTTAGACTTATTTTCATTTGGTTCAGTTTGTGTTCACACTGGAGTTTGTCAAGCGAACCAAATAATGTGTTTACATTATCAACGCTTCCATCTTGCGGACAACAACAATAATGGAGCGTTTGTGTTCTTGGGGTTGAAAAAATGTAAAAAATAACCCCATTTCCGAGCCTCACCAGACAGAATTCTCAACTTGTTACACAACATTTCAATCTTCAGTCTGACATTGCCTCCACGCCAATTGATTTCTGTGATGGAGAGGGATTCGAGTCTCCCTAACAAATCACTTGACCAACGTAACCGTCTGACTCTAATGTAATTTTACATTAGACATTATACTGATGCGTAGCCAGCCATGCCAACAAAAAGGTTTCCCCTGGGGTTCCAAGAGTGGAGCAAAGTAAAAACTAGCTACAATGAATGCCTTCAAAGCGATGCTTGTTCGGGTTTCAAAGACCTTTGCACTTTTCATAGATTTTTTTTTTTAAACCGCCTCAATGGCAGCGCCTAGCTCAGGGGTGGGCAAACTTTTTGGCTCAAGGGCCACATTTGGTTTTTAAAACTGACGGGCCGGGCCATTAGTAGATGTCTAACTTGCGTTATGATGCCATATACTTAAGGCTCAGCGTTTTCGGTTTTTATTTTTCAAAAAAGAATCCGTGAATTTCAGTGTATATTCAATTTATTTGAATATAAAAAATCGGTTGAAAAAATACAAAAATCCGGGTGAAAATCGGATTATAAAAATAACAATGCAAAGATCAGGGTGAAAATTCGATTTTAATTCCAAACATTGATAATTTACTGCTATATAGCAGCACAGTAGGCTATAACTCGGTGCACGGGTCCGTATGCCTAGGTTGTTTTAAAATAAATAAATGATCAAACTAATACATAGCCTGGCTACGACAAAAGGCATTCATATTTTAAACGAATTTGCAGCGCAAACATTCAGTTTCACCCGTTCTTGTTTTTTTAACCACTTCAAGTGAATCTGTCTGATCTGCTGCGTAATCAGCAGCTTGTTTGCGTTTTCTCACCATTTTGCTCTCCGCTTAGCCTACTATTTCCTCTGCTTGTTCCGAGCCATCCAGCCTCATGTCGCCACAAGAGGACACTGTTACATAATCTCACACGAACATGAACAACTTTTGGATCCGTGGAAACATAAAATCCGGGTGAAAATCGGTTTAAACCGATCTGCTCCTTTAAAAAAAATCCGGGTATTTTTCGGTGAAAATCGGATAAAACCGATGAGCCTTGGATATACTGTATATTGAAGGAGCCTAGTAATCGTATCAACATCTATAGGCTGCCACTATGTAGTTAAATCACACATCAGTGGACTCATCTAAACCTATGCATGGTGCCTTATGAATGCCTTCATCCAGCTGAGCACATCCTGGCTTCATATTTCCCTTTTCTTTGTGGCTGATGATGCTGATATTGAAGCCATTTCCTTGATTTTAGCACAAAACTCAGCGAAGGTTTCAGCTACTGCACTCATGCACTCCTTAACAACCCCTCCGTCGGTCAATGTTTTTTTTTATGTTGCTTGGATTTTAATCCAAGCAACTCTAAGGGAACATTCATTAGCACGTTGTTGGGCAGTGAATGAATGTGTTAGGATTCTGGTGGATTGATCATACTGGGCTCTCAAATCGTGTATTTTCTGCACCCTCAGTTCGGATTTAGGCGGGTATGTTTGGTGAAAACACTTGTTTTGTCTCGTAGTGGCGCTTCACATTGCCGCTTTTAATAATAGCCAGTCTCGGAACAGATGAGACATGTGGGTTTTTAACTGTCCGTGGGAAGAATAAACATGGACACGTCTGTCCAATCTTCATTAAAGACTGTATTCTCACTGATTACCTTTCTCTTTTTAAGCGCACTCCGACTGCTTTTCTCGTCTCGTTTCTCCACGTGTATTGTGTTTGTTTCTAGTCATTCACTGACTGCAACGATCTGATTGGCTGAGTAGCGTCACGCGACGTGACCTGATCGTTGACTAGAAATGCATATTCCCCTACTAGGCGCATCGTCAGTGTGTCTAATGTAAAATGGTTGAGAAATGGCAGATTCTCATTCTGGGAGGTGACAAGTGACTGAACTGTTGTTCTGTTCCCCAGGGGGACTACAAAACCCAGAAGGAGGCAGTGTGGGCCATCACCAACTACACCAGTGGGGGCTCCACAGAGCAGGTGACCTACCTGGTCCAGTGCCACATTCTGGAGCCACTTCTGGAGCTCCTGGCTGCCAAGGACAGCAAGATTCTCCTGGTCATTCTGGACGCCGTCTCCAACATCTTCCAGGTGAGTGTGGAGACTAGCTACTTTTCTTTTCTTTTTTGAAGACTTTCATTCACAACACTTGTATGACTGAATAAATAATTGGCTGGACAACATTGTGGGATTTAGGGAATGTTATAGTCTGTGTGTCTGACTAAATCACGTTCAGATAAAACTATTTCTCCGTGACTGTTTCACAGTAGAAGGACAACGAAAAATGAAATATAATGAAGACAAATGTTCAAAAGATTATATGGACACTACAAATTGCATGGAATGGACCGTTTTGGCTGGTCTTTTTGTGGGAGGGGGGGTCATAAAGTGAGACTGGCTCCGTAGGCATTTAGCCCCCTCTGCTGGCGGACATCTGTAACTGCAGTCCCAGAGGAAAATTGAGAGTAATTGTCTGATATTGTAGTGATTTGAGGTGTACATGGGTGTGGTCAAAGTAGTGGTGTCTGTACACGGCAGCTAACCAAATGTTTGCGTTTCTCTGTACTGTCCTGTGGTGCAGACGGGAGAGAAACTGGGCGACACCGAGAAGCTGTGCATGAAGATCGAGGAGTGCGGTGGCCTGGACAAGATCGAAGCGCTGCAGTTGCACGAGAACGAGTCGGTGTACAGGGCCTCTCTGCAGATCATCGAGAGATATTTCTCCACAGAGGTAAGAGGCCAGCCATATTTGTTCCTTACGCACACTGCCATTTTGTTGTTGAGGCTTTATTTTTGTTGCCATCCAGACATTTATGTATTATTTATGTATTATTTATGATTTTCATAATCATAAGCAGTCTATTCAATAACTTTTTACGTTTTTGAGGGGAAACTAATTTGGCTATAGATGTCATCGATTTTCCAATTGAATGTAATCTGTTATTCTCTTCTTCATGTTAATAAATGATGATATTTGATGAGGGGATATTTGATCTGGTGTTGGTCCCAATTCCCACAGTGGAGTGCCCTTTTTGTGCAAAGATGTCTTAACTGGTCATCCTTTGTATTTGCATGCCTTTTTGGTTTCACTAAAATCAACGCGTGTCATGTATGAGCAACTTGATAAACTTTTTTTATTCACGCTTCAGACTTACATTTTTCAATGCTTCAAATTTTATTGTCGAAGTGCGGCTAAACTGGTGTTTGATTCACTAACACTGTTATTTTCACTCCCTCTCTTCCCTTCTCCACTGCCTGAGCAAAGAAGGACGAGGATGAGTCTGTAGTTCCTGGTGTCACTGCAGATGGTTATGCCTTCCAAGTTCCCGACGAAAGCACTTTCAACTTCTAACGCGTCCACTTTACCTTTTCCCCATGCTTGTCTTTTTTTTTTTTTTAACTGTCCTCTTATTTCATATCTGTACATAATCGTACAAAAATATCCACATTTCCATGCAAGATATGTAAATAAATGTAAAGAAATGTCTTCTTAATTGTGTGCTGGTTTTCTGTTTTTTTCTGGTTGACGGTAGTCTATACATTGGGACTGAGAAGGCAGTTTACTGCGATTACTACATACAAGCACCAGGTGGCGCTGTCGGCGTATCTTTGTCTCGACTCATGTACGTGAGCTTGAAAAGGCGTTTATGAATGAAAACTTTTCGTGGCTCGTTACCACAAAGTTGAATAAAAGCTAAATATTGATACGATAAATTTGGAACTTGATCTCTACCAAAAATACATTGAGGCAGACTAATCGTGTCTTTTGGTTGAAGTTAAATATTTTAGTCTCATCGCATCCATTTTTATGCTTGTTTGATGTTTTGTAATTGGGTCGCAGTGAGTCGGTGATGTCACTGTTGAGGAGGGCTATCGATGCGTTCCAGTTGTACATTTTAAGTCTGAATTTCCGACTTCTAAGTCGGAAGTTTCAGGTGGAACTACCCCTGAAGTCGGAAGGACCTCACCAACCCCGACTTCAACTGAGTTGCCTGGAACAGGTCAACTCGTGTGTGACCAGTTCTAAATGAAACGTGGCATTATGCCGCGTTCAATTAACCTCGGAACTAGGAATTACGTCCCATCCGAGTTGACTGGAGTCGGGGTTGGTGAGGCTCTTCAGAGTTGGAATTCCGACTTCAGGGGGCGTTCCCCCTAAAACGTCCGACTTGGAAGTCGGAAATTCCGATTTCGGAGTACAAGTGGAACGCACCATATCTATCCCATGTCTCGAGCCAGTGGCCAGTGTGTTGCAGCAGCAGCACTAGCAGCACTGAGAGTCCAGGCAGCGCCAGCTAGCGCACAGCGGTGCTCCGCGTTGAGTGGATCTCGAGTTGGAGACGACACGACCACACTCACATCTTGTAGCACAACGCCATGAGCGACATTTTGACATTTTGTCTTCTGCGTTTTTAAGAAAAAGAAAAGGTTTGGATGAGGGTATTATGGCAGTGACCTGAGAAAGCGAGCAGCAGTCCACCGTGATACCGCCACTCGTCTGCTCCCAGGATCGTCTAAGGTTTGATTATGGCGATCCAGCAAGCTAACGCAGAGCTAGCCGAATGTTTTTAGGGGTTTTATTGTAAAGTCAGCGCGGATTACACGTGTATTAGACGCATTCACTATATATATCTTTTTCGACCAAGCTGGAACACCAGGGGGGATGTCTAACCAAGGAGTGAGGAGAAACGGCCCAGTAAAGCTGCGGCTGACAGGTAAGACTGTTTAAAGCCCCTGGCTCCCATCGCACCGTACCATTAGCATGCTAGCCAAGCTACTTGGCAATGCTAGCTGTGCTGGTGTTTCACTGCAGAATTTTCTGATTGTCTGTTACTATTTCACGAGTCTTATTTTTTTCCTTCGACTTTAACCAAATCCCGTTTTAGTCACTTAATCTCTCTCTCTGTGTGTGTGTGTGTAAGTTGTAAAGCTGCACCACAAGCCTGCTTGCTAGCAAACGTTAGCTTTAATAATGCTCCAAGTGTTTCAGTATACTACTAACTTTTGTCTGTTGTTGGTCATGTTTGTTAATGTAATGTATAAGCGAGGTGTGCATGGATTAGTATTCTCACTACATATATCAATAGCTCTGAAATGTGACTATTTGACAGTGGATTATTATAGCAGTTATTATTTACGATTCATATTTTATTAAACATTGCCCTGAAATATACTCATCAGTCACAACTTGTCAATAAATCACCTTATTGGTGTTTCTATTTTTGTTTCATAAAACTATCAGTAGCCATTATTTAAATACCAAATATTCTAATCAAATATACATGTTAGCCTTGACGCCATGCACTAGATCAAGTGTTGGGTAAAATGTATACATGCTATACATACTACTTTTATATTGCATCATACTTTATATTCGCTATTCATAATGGATTCTAGTCGTCGTTTTATGAAGGTAACCCAATTCCAACATATTGTGCAGACCTGCTTTTAAACGTTTATTTATCACATCATCAAAAGCAAATATTGAACCAGATCAATTGTTAAAGACGGGACATGTATATGAGGAAATCACTTTAAATGGCCACTGCAAAACTTTACATTGCTAGCTTTATGTTGATGTTCTTTTGTACTTTCTTTACTTGTTTGTTTAAGGAATGGCTACTTGGTTTTATAGATAGATCCCCCTAACTTTAGCATAATGCGGTACAGCTGAACATTAATTTCAATTCCTAAAACCGAAAAACATCGCCGTCATTTTCGGGACAGTTTGCTGCTCCTCCATGGTGCAGAAGGAGGTTTGGTTCGTGTCGGCCGGCCGAGTCTCTCCATATGGGGAAAAGTTTTAAAGGGGCCGCAGTGGTCTTCAGCCGGAATCCCAGGAATGTGAACCCTCTGAGAGGAAATGTGGGTCTCTGCAGATCAGACACGTCCTCTGTCTCCCCCTCACCAAAGGGTGGGGGGGCTGATGAAGGAGAAAGTGTGTGTGTGTGTGTGTGTTGTAGTAGGAGGAGGAGGAGGGGGGCTATGTACGATGAAAAGAGGTTAAGAAAATGTGGGAGGGTCAAACAGACTCAAGCCCACGGTCACACAGACTAGTGAGAAATGCTGATTGGTTGGCTACGCACACTGAGTGCATGCATGGTGTGGTTGTGGATACGTCCGACTGCAGACTGCAGTGCACAAATACAGGCCGTCATGTTGTCAACTCGCATGTCCCACGGGCTGGATGTGTAGTCTGCTCTTGGCAGGAATCCCATCTCCATCTGCCTGCCTCCACGCCTGTCTGTGTGTCTGTCTGACGGGAAGTGGGCACCCAAATCCTCCTATGTGGTTGCAGAAAGTATGTATGGCAACATTCCACCGCAAGGTATTACCAGCTCACAGGGCTACAATGTCGTACTCTCCTCGGGCCTCTGTGCCCGGCCCAGCTGCGCTTTCCTCAGAACCTGACCTCTTTCAGAGGACACAGCGTTTAAAGTCACCCAGCCGCAGTGGGGAGAAGTGGCTGGTGCTACAATGCTCCAGCCTAGTTAGTTAGCGGTTGCTCTGGCTGGGAACCCTGGGTGGTTCATGGTGGGGACCTTCACGTGCACAATGGCAAGCTTTGGTTTCAGATCAATAGCTTGAGTTCGTGAAGTTCTTGAGCTTACTTGAAATGTGCAGAACAAAAAAAAAAAGAAATCCAGAACATACATAATAAGCATCATAAGACATGGTCATGGATTTTAACTTAGAGTGGAAGTGAACCCCATGCATCAGTGCAAATTCGAACACCATGAGATTTAAAAAAAAAAAAAAAAAAAAAACAGCGTTTTTGGAAACGGGGGCATGAGCAGTATAACGAGCAATGCTGTGTATGAAACACAGCGCACACACACATACCGTGGTGTTATACTATAAGTGCCCTAGGAGGAGCTTAACCTTCTCTCGGACACAGCCATTAACTGCTGCCCAGACAGTTTCTCTCTCTCTCTGTCTCTGTCTCTGTCTCTGACACACATACACACACCTCATCTTAGTGTCCCTTCGCCGTGACCTCAAAGTGCCTCTGAAGCAGCACTTTGATGTCACTGAAAGAACGCAAGTTGAGTTCAGCGCAGAGTAGAACATTCACAAATTGGTGGCGGAGACTGGCTGAAACATCAGAATTTAGTTTCTTCTTTTGTAACAGTGACAAAATCTAATTTATTACAACATTGAAGATGCTATAAGACATATGACCACTTTAAAAACGATTTGGGGCACTGCACCACGGTGGCACAGTGCTTGCACTGCTGCCTCACAGCAAGAAGGTCCTGGGATCGATTCCCGCCTGGGGCGCTATTAACTGTGGGGTGCCCAGGTGGGTGATCTCCCGGCCTTTCTGTGTGGAGTTTGCATGTTCTCCCCGTGCTCCGAGGGGTCTCCTTACGGAGTAAAAATAACCCCAATTAAAAACATGTGAAGATCGCCTCTCCTGTCCACATCCCTGACCAAGCTGTGGACGTACAACCTGGAGCTGCTGGTCCCCGGGCGCCGTTGAGTTGGCTGCCCACTGCTCCTGCTGGCCGCAGGATGGGTTAAATGCAGAGGACAATTTCCACGGGCCACCCTCCCTGCATGCGCGTGTGTGTGTTTGGCGGCCACCACTTCCCGCTGTGTGTTGTGTGACCAATACGTGTGGATCAATAAAGAGATCTTCTTCTTCTTCTTCTTCTTCTTCTAAGTTGTGTAGCCTACATGGATCCACTTTAGATTTGGCCAAGTGGCAGCATTTAGGCCTTCCAAGGAAAATCCTGCCACTGCTTTCTAGGTGTGTTGCTGAAGAATCCGGGCCATTACACGTGTGAAAGGCCAGATTAGTCTGTGAAACACGGAAAGCACAAGGAGTGTCTGTCTGTCTGACTGGAATCCCAGTCTGTGGTGAGAACAATCAGTCTGCTAAACCAAAACCTGTAATTCATCCTGTCGTGAGGGAACCGGCTGCTGCTGCTGCTGCTGCTGCCTCAGTCTGTGTACAACTCACTCAATTATTCCCAGTCTAAATACTCAGCAGTATAGATTAGGGGTGTGTGTGTGTGTGTGTGTGTGTGTGTGTGTGTGTGTGTGTGTGTGTGTGTGTGTGTGTGTGTGTGTGTGTGTGTGTGTGTGTGTGTGTGTGTGTGTGTGTGTGTGTGTGTGTGTGTGTGTGTGTGTGTGTGTGTGTGTGTGTGTGTGTGGCCGAAGCCCAGGGCCACTGTTGTGGTCAGGTGTAGTCACGCAGCACTTAGACACAGATACCCAAACTTCCTTCAAATGTGTTTAGTCTGACTTACTTGGCATAAACTACACACATCTACGCTCTCTCACTCTGTCAGGTTCTATCTATCCATCTGGGTCAATGTAGGTGGATGTATGGAGCCAACAGAATGCCGTGCTCTGTCTAGCAGAACCTTAGGGCTGCTAGACACTTATCATCAGTGTTGACG
Organism: Coryphaenoides rupestris; assembly: GCA_002895965.2. NCBI lineage: Eukaryota > Metazoa > Chordata > Actinopteri > Gadiformes > Macrouridae > Coryphaenoides > Coryphaenoides rupestris. The sequence goes on from PIJE02000510.1 coordinate 82,872, forward strand.
TGGCCATCGGTTTCATATGGAACCCTTTAGGTGTTCTGCATGATGTAACAGTTGCAGCTGTCTATAGCGACCTCCGCTTCACCCAAGAAAGCTGCTTGCAGGAACATGGCAACTCGATGCAGGGTAGAGAGCAATGTGACTGCATTTGCCAGTCGAAGTATAGGCCTGTGGTTTTGAGAGTAACGAAACACTCAAATCACACACAGGTTTTAGCCGTTTCCGATCAGTTATGAACACCAAACCAGTGTTCATAACTGATTCCAACTCGTTTGAATTGACCAACTTTCAGTACGTTTCACAAAAGGCTGTTCCTGAGGTTTTACTTTTAGGGTTTGGTTGCGCTTAAAAATAATCCAAGCAAAACTCAGACGTGTGGGTTTTTCTTATATATACATTGCTTTTTGCTTTCAGCAGTGTGATATGTTCAGTAGATGAGCCATGTGCATTTCAATCTACTTTCCTGATCTGCAACAAACATAACTGTTGGAGGAGGCAAACGTATTAATTCATGGAAAATTTCCACTTCAACATACCTCCTTGTTAAAAAAAGGTGGAAAGAGAAGGCAGTTTCCGTTTTTAAAGAGCAATAAAATGTATTCCGTGACAATGCACACTGATTTGCAGTTTATTTTTTGAGGTCCATGACTGCATAATGGCTTCGTTACCTGATGACTCTGTCTGCACGTTCAGTACACGTGACATGCTAGCTTTTAATGCTCAATGTTCAGGGTCTCCAATGTTAATCAATACCCAAGACTTTTATGGCCTATGCAGAAGGTACATTTCTCTTACCGCAATACACCGTTGTGGTTCTGTTAAACCAATAGGCTTCAATGCAGAACAAGTTAATGCTGGCTAAATGTTATCTTTTGAAAAATGGAAGTTTATCTGCACAGCTACTCATTAATTGTGACTGATGGATACAGGAGGCATGTGTCAGAAAGAATAGGCCTACACTTTATTGATTGTATTTCTGGATGACGTATTGTGCTTTGTGCATACCGTATGTGGCAATATTGTATTGGTTGAAGAAATGTAAAGAATATTAGAAAAATGTGATGGCAAATTGATTAATTTATATAGTGCTTTTATCCAAAGCGCGTTACAATATTGCCTCACATTCATACACGCATTCATACATCAACACCTCGATACTTTTTGCTAAATAGATTCTTCTCCATATAAATATCTTGCATGTTTTGGGATCGGATACGTCACCTGCAGCTTCTCGGGTCCCAGAGAGACGACGGACGCTACATCTGGCTAGCTTGGATGTAGCAGAGTTGTCCTTGGATCATGGTGGTAAAAGCGGACCGTACCGAGGTTTGGTGTTCAGGGGAAACTATGACTCAGTGGGGAAATCTGTCTCCTCTGTCTCCTTCCTCAGTTGCGGTGTCTCTGTCCTTGTTGAAATGGCCGCCCATGACCTACAAACACACTCACCTGAGTTTACACATTATTTCAACATTACGGTCATGTATTGACCGTAATGTTACTTATTTCACATTCATGTTTAGGCCGACATTATGGAAGCAAGATGCACTCGATACACACTGTGTAATTATATTGAATGGGTGGAGATCGTCTATAGCTAGAATGAATACCCCACGATAACTACTCTGATATGTGTCCATCCTAGGGGCTTCTACTATGGCACTGCGCATTTAACAAATGCATCGAGGATTGCAAGGAGGGTGGGGAGACGGTAGCAGGCAGGTGTGAGTGTACGGCACTAGGTATCAAAACATTTCCCATTGAGATGGCTGCTGACATTGCAGTCAAATATTCATCCTGGAAAGTTTTAAAGGCTCTGTTGAGATTCCAGTTGAACTCGGTTGCCTCGGTGGGGCTTCCTGGTGGGTGAATGGAAAAGGCTGAACAGCTTAGCATTGGGTAACAAGGAGGTGTGCTGCTCTCAGACCTTTCCTCAATGTGCAGATGACATTCAACTTTCCAGCAACACACACACACACGCACACACGCACACACAGAGAGAGAGATGACAAAGATGGTTTTCTTCTCACAAGGGCTGATTCCATCTTTAAGATTAAAGATTATATTTCTAATCATTAGAATAAATGACTTTCACTTGGCTTGCTGTAATGGAAATTAAACCCATTTGGGGACAAAAATGTGTGTGAACGTGGGGGCAAAACGACTAAATGCACTGTAAAATAAAACGGATATTTGCTGGATCTGTGTATTCCTTCTACCTGCTCAGCATTTGGCAGCCAAACTAAAGGGCATATTTCCTGGACATTTGATGAAATCAAAACACAGAACAAGTCACAGCCTAATGCCTAAAGTTCTTTGTGTGCCCCTATACTTCTTTGTGGGCATTAAACTTGATAGACTTGTGCACAGTGCTACTTTGGGGAATACAGTCAGCTTTGAGTCCTGCGTATAAGAGATCACTCCAGCAAGGTGGGCCATTTCCTAAACAAGTGGTACAGTAGATGCAATGAAGTGAGGTTGTCAATTATGCCGTATAGTTCCAAATTGGCACTCACTATCATCATTGCAGTACACGTCATCAAAGTATAAACGTATTTATGTACACTTGGACAAGTGGGGACAACCCTTAGACACGAGGGACACTGACTGTATGCGGATCACTTGCAATGGGTTCACATTTTCAGCCAAGAGAGGGTCCTTTTTATGAGCATTGCCACGAGCCTACATTTCCATTAGCTTGGCTGTATTGCTCTGCTCCTGCTTTGCATGTCACATGCACCCCAAAAGAGCTCCCTGTCTCATCAGCCAACATGGCGGTTTTGACACCCTTTATTTTTACCTATGGATGAATGGAAAAACAAGCCTCATCCAAGTTTGGTCCTTCACACACGTACTGCACCCACCCCCCTATGTGACCCCCCTATGTAACCTCCCGTCACTCTGCCGTCCATCCGGTGTCTCCCCTGCTACCAGGTCCTCCGGATCCAACCCAGACAGCCGGCAGACGATGCAACCGCTGTGGCTCCAGTAAAAAAAACACTACCCAAAAAAAGTGTCTGTAAACTTGAGACGTGCACCACACGCTTTTACTGACACACGCACACACTTCCTGTTCCATTCCCCTGCTGCCACCAGTGCCGTGCACACACTGAAGTGTACCTACGGTGAAGAAGTTGGGTGCTGGAGTGCAAATACAGAGGAGGTCAACTTGCATTGAGTCGTGTTAGCATAAGAACATTCAAAACATTTGAAAGGTTTTGGGCAATTTTGACACGTTTTGTAGATGTATCCTTTTTGTATCCTGCCTTTCCCTTCTCTCATTGTCATTGTACCAATGAACTTCCTTCAAACCAAACTGCCACCATGAAAAACAAATGGATTAACACACTTTAGCATGTTTGTGGTGTTGCTTTTGACACAAGTGTTTTATTTGAAGACATTTAATACATTCACATTGTCATGTCTCCAAAGCCAAAAAGGTGCAACGTTGATCCTTTTTAAGTGGAATCTATTTGGCAGCAGTCTTTCGCTAGCTAGAGAGAAATCTATCCACGTTATCTGCAGCCTGATTAATAATGGAAATGAGCCATCCCCCACACACAATATACGGTCCAATAGGAAAAAAAAGATTCAACATTCAATGTGAATGTTGAATAATGTGTTAATAACAACGCTTTTAATTGTGTAAGTGACACTATATAGCAAGCCACTCATTATTACGAAATAAACACAGACTACGAGGAAAAGCAAAACCCCAACCCCCCAGCTGCCATCTTGCGCCCCCTGTGGACATAATGTGTACAACAGGAGTCACCCACAAGTATTATGGCCATGCACATTAATGATTAATTTGGTGTGTGTGTGTGTGTGTGTGTGTGTGTGTGAAAGAGAAAGAGAAAGAGAAGCCGGCAGTCAGGTTGTGTTGCATGGAGAACACTTTACTCCCACGCCATCCCCTGCTACTGTTTCTGTGGTTTCACTGCCCACCACCATGCGTCTGGCAGACCACTCAACGGATCTACTGGACACACACACACACACACACACGGTCGGCTGGAGAATCCAGTGGTTTTCCAGCTGCAGTTGTAGATCATGTATCTGGGCCGGCGCCGGCCCGCTGTGCCATCCCACTCCTCTGTTTCCTGTTGAGAATCACGGCTGTGCTTCTGACTGTTGGCAAACCTCCTTTTGGTGTCATACCTGGCAGGCCTAGATCAAAGCAGCCAGAGTAGACTTACTCAAAGGTAGCAGAACCTTTCCAGCATGGACCGCTTCAACCGGATGGTGACCCCCCCATCAGAACCGCAAATTAACGGAGCACCCCCCCCCCCAGACAAAAAATAACATGTTTTCAAAGTCATTAGAACTGTAGGCCTAATGGTTTTACGTATCGGTATTCGGTATCGGCAAGTACCAAATGTAAGTACTTGTACTTGTACTCGGTCTGAAAAAAAGTGGTATCGGTGCATCCCTACTACAAACCAACGAGTCCATTAGAGGTCCTCGATGTCTGTGTGCTCTGCCCTTACGATACTCCTTATAATCTAATATCACTGTCAATTATTGCTGATCTGGAGCTAGCCCCGCGGATGTGCCACATTGCCAGTGGGTGGCAAACATATGTTGGCTGGCAGCACGGCGATAAGACCGTAAGTCGCCAAACCATATGGCTTTCACAATGTGGCATATCCGCAGTTAATGATTCATCGAATTATGGCTTTGATTACTTTTGACGGGCTTGAAATGTAGGCTACATCTCAGCTAGCCTGGGTGTCAGCGCAAAGGCTCCTTGGTCCACTGCTACCCTGCCAAACTGTCTGGTGTCAGTTGGCAGAGATACCGCAGAATGCTACACTACAGAATGCTCCCGCTGCAATCCAGGAAGACTACTGGTCTCCCAGTTTGCCACTAAATGCCAAGTATCTTCATCGAAGATACGCACAAACGATAATTACAAGCAACTATGTGGTTTTTATGAGCTTAAAAATCAGTTTAGTTTATCATATGAGTAACTATTAAACTAGTTATTTTTTATTGTTACTGACATATTACTTGCATATATTTAATCTTTCTCTCTCTCCCTGTCTTACTCTCTCCCTCTCTCTCCCCCTCCTGTCATTGTCTGAATGTCGATGAATGATTTAACACTGGGGTCTATGAAACTATGCACCTTTGTCTCATGAGCACACAGCAGGACCGTTTTAATAATGGTAAAGCGGCTGGTTGTTGGAGATGCTGGTCTGTCATTCGACTAGAGTTTTGTAAGCCAAGTCAGCTACTCTATTCTAATAACGTATATATATATTTTTTTTACAGGCTTGTATACCCTTATGGACAGGATGGTAAAGAGGGGCAGGATATTGCGTTGAAGAAAGGAGGGGGGGGGGGGGAGGAAATGTCGTACACTATCACCTACAGGAATCAAACCTAGATCATTACAAGGGGTATTGCCTACATGGTTGGCTATTTCTTTGGCCATTTCTTTCAATGGGGTATGATAACCGAACATGAGGAGATAGCGTGTTACGTCTCCTGTTGAGCAACATTGGAATGTATGTAACTGATGACCCGTGGGATAACATGATGGGTTTACACACTTTACACTTGGTTATCATTGGTATATTCTGCATTGTTGAAGGTCACTTGGCTTCGCCATTCCAACATGCCTTTAGATATACATGTAAAAAGTGGTGTATGCTAACGGCCCAATTTTTCAACTTCTTCCAAATATTGCAGAGGCCAGTAATGAAAACAAATGAGGCATGGGGGAATGTACAGGAACCCTAATTGCCAGGCAAAGGCAGTCACCAATAATGTAATAGGCTCAGCCAAAAGAAGACTTTCTCAAGTTAGACCCTCATCAATCACCATTGACATAGCATTGCTATCGGTTACGCTTTACCATGGCAACGCACTTGAACTCAAACACACCGTATGTATTGCATTGTTCTGGCATTTTGCTACCTGCACAGCACACCTGTCTCCCTGCCCCATACCTCGGCAGTCGTCTCTTATAGTCTACCCAGCTGGAAAGGGGTCACATGGTCCTGGGGAGAGTCAACCAGAGTCTCTGCCACAGCATTGGATTCTATTTGTGGTAAGAGAGCAGTGCTGCTACGTGTAGGCCTATATATAAAACAGATCCGTGTTTATGTACCTGCATTATGTTTCCACCCGTGAGTGACATTGTGTTTGATAGTGGCTGTGCAGTGGTGGCCAGACACAGCAGAGCTCAGCATTGTGGGCCGTGGCACCAAGCCCAGCCCGGCCGGCTGGCACCGGCATCAAAGCTGGAGAGGAAGAGGAGTTTACATTTTAGATGGCACCAGGCCAGTCCCTCATCATCACATTATACTGTGACCTAGTTTTGGAACTGTTTGGACAGGATCAATTCCTTCATATTGTGACGAGAGAATAAAACCTAATTTGGTGTACGTTAAATCGGTTACGTTAACACCTCTACGGCCGGGGGGTATTACAATATAAATTAAAATATAAAAAAATAATATCACTATGCACTATATACACTATGCATCGGCATCAGAATCAGTGCAACCTTGCGACATGCATGTTCAAGTTCCCATCATCACGCTGGTGATGCATTCCTCATGTGACCCATGAGTGGGACTTACAACTTCCAGATGACCAACTTCCCATCGTCCGCTGTCGTGGATGCTTCCGCAAAAGTGCCCTTAAACCACAGTTTATCACGCTCCTATTTGCTCAGATATGACACTTAAGGGCATGTTGTCGATCTTCGCTATGAATAGCCCTACACAGCCTGATGGCTTAGGACAACCAAATCACGCTGGTTCATTAAAGCAGCCGTTAAAACAGGTCAGGCTAATGAGGTTTAGCCCTGACTTTAAAACATAGCGTGGTGGTAGTCAATCTGGGTGCGTCACATAGCATGGCACAGGCTACATTATGACATTTTCTTTGTTGTATATAATGTACAATAACACTGGTTCTCTTCATAATTACTCACTAATTAATCTACTTGGATGATGGAATCTAATTTAGATGCTTGGACTAGAATTTCTGTGATTAGAAATGATTGGAACAATATTGGGTTGCATGTGGAGTATGAACAAAAATGTTCTACGACCACCTATTCCACATGCAGAACAGTGTTATGTTCATAATAATTGGAACTAGACAAAATGTCATTTTGACATTGTTAATTATTACCAAAATTATGAGAAATTGCTGAAATTACAACTTAAATTACCCCCGGAGATTGCCACACTTCTGTGGAATCTGGAAAGAATTCCAGATTCAACATCCTTGAAGATTATCAAAGCGTTGTTTTTCCAACCATGAAGTGACCGCAAACCTGGAGACCAAAGCCAGCGATGGAAGGTAATTAGGTTGGGTTTTTTTTCCCTGAAAGGAGAATGACTGCCTCTGGCTTTTGAGGAAAATTGTGTTGTATTCTGAAAGAAATGGACCAGAAAATGACTAGGCCTAAGAGGGAGAACATGGCTCATGATCACGCAACCATCCATGAGTTTGTAGTCACCAGCTTCTGGCTGTGCAGCGTGTTGGCCCTCTCTGATCCATCACCGCGCGTTGTTCCTGCCAAAGTCCTTTTCAAAAGGCGGCGTCCCCATGGGTTTGTGGGGATTTGAACCTGTGACCTCCCCCATCGGACGCAAGTTTTTACAACCTGCAGCCGAGCAATGTGTTAACAACAACCGTCGCAAAAGACTCTCCTTAGAGTGAGACTCCCCTGAGAAAACAAGGTATCCCCTGAAGCCCCCCCCCCCACCCCTTCTCGTCGGTTTACGACCTTTCACCTTAGAGACCAGAACTAACACCAACTGACCCATGCACCATCCTCCGATACAGCGCTTCACTCCTTTTGGGCCGATACCAGGTTAGCGGTGGTGTAACGAATAGCCAGAGCCGTATTATTCCCATAAGACTTTGTAGATCCTGTGTTAATGTAAATGTCATGGATCTTTTGTGGATTTAATCTGGCCTAGGTCTACATTGATGTTCCATGATAGCAAAATATGACTTCATATTTTTCATATGATTCTATAAATTGGGGCAGCAACAGTTTAACATGCAATTGCAAATTAATGAGTAAAAGATCTGTTCACCATGTCATTGTTGACACAATGAACAATATCCAGAGACCACTTTGAACAAGCCAGGAAATGAGGATTAGCCTGAACGCTGAAACAAAGTACGGTAATGAGAAAACGCAGGTAGTAGTGCATCTTTCTACATATCTCAAATGTGTAATGATGAGCGTCATCAGTTGTCTGGTGGAGCAGCAGGTCAATCCCCCGGGGAGGCTGAAGGGAAGCCAAGGTTGACCTTTTGATGATGAAGCCCTGTCTGGGTCACTGGCTGGACACGTTCTGTCTCCGTATCCTGCAGCTACCAAGGCAATAGTACTGGCGCTAGTCGACTATGCTAACCGGCTAGACAGACAAGATAGGTTTGGTCCCATGCTTCTGTTGCTTTTGATTTATAGATGGTATTAAGACAGTGGAACAGGGTGGCTTGCTTGCAAATGGTCCCTGGGCAGCAGCTGTTTTCAACCACTTTAGCAGACAATGGAGCAGGGTTAACCCCTTGCTCACCCCTTGTTTTACAGCTACCACTGCAGCTACCACACCGTTCTTCAATGCTGGCCATAAATTAAATCAACTTTATAAACCGCATGCTTCATTACAGCTTCTCTATCTTTGTACTTGAGGATATGTTTTTGTATTTTTGTGCCTTTTCATTGCCCCATACAATTCTGAATCAATCACTTGAATTGTGGGGTTTGTGAGATTTACATGAAGGCTGATGAAGAATTGCCTGCAGTGTGTAGTTGGACTCTGGTTTAGCGATGAGGCGTTGGCTGGGGTTTGGTCTGATTTTCTGTATCTGTAGAAGATGTTTTCCCTAGAACCTTATCAAACATGTTATCGAAGAGAAGCATCTCTGTTTACTGCTTTTCTGACAACACAGGTGAAGGGACGCAGTGCATCTGCAGTTAAAAGATGAACACGACATGTCAGGACTCATTTGGGCAGTACAGTAATCCTAATGTATTGGGCAGTTAAAGTTTAGATATGGATCCATGTGTATTCGTCATGTGCTCTTCTAAAGGGTAGGTCCCTTTTTAGGGATGTGCACAACGCACATTTCTCATGGTCGATTAATCAGTGGGTGGTATGAACGATTAATCGATTCGTCTTTTTTTGCCGACATTCATAAAGGCTAATTGATTCTGGGCATACATAATTTGCAAACTTGGGACTCAAAAAAAACAAGCAGTGTAGTGAAAAGTTACTTATTCAAGTATTAATTCTCATGAATTTCTTACTGTAAATAGCCTACTGAAATTAGCAGAACAATCCAATGAAGGTGGGGAAATACAGTTTAACGGCCACACACGGCATTATGAGACATTTGAGCTATGTAGGCCTATGTAAAATGACAGAACAGACAAACAAAAAAGGCAAAGCCACAAAGTATTAATACATTTTTATCACAATTTTGCCCCACATATCTCTCACTTTACCAGTGTATCGCTTACTTTTTCAAAGTTAGCCCAGACCGAACTTTTCCGTGGCTTTGACATGTTAGAGCGAGATGAACACAGACACTGCAGGGAAATTCGCCTCAGGACCGTGACCTGACGTTAGGGCTGCACGATTATGGCCAAAATGATAATCACGATTATTTTGATCAATAATGAGATCACGATTAATGATCAGGATTATTTGTTGATTTTAACCAAAACAAGTTTTATTGTCACATAAGCTCGTTATAACTGCTTTCACATCCATATGGTGCTACATTCCTGCTAATGTACAATTATGTGCATCAAAATAAAATAGGTCCTCTTATTCACCAAAATTCAGTGCATCTCCTTAAAGAATAAATAAAAATAAATAAAACGATAAAGAAAATGTAACAAAATGTCAACAGGGCACTATTTTACATTTTACATTGTGTAAATATATTTTAGGAAGCAAAATATAAACTTGCATTGTACCTGCATAATGGATGTGAATAAAACAAAAAATATACAATCAATAAAAAACAAAAATATAAATCGTTTATCCAGGGTGTTGACCAAGAATTTGAAGCCTTTGTTTGTCACCGTGTTTATTGGACACGTCTTTGGCCAAATAAAATGCGACTGCATTCGTTATTTCACTGTGTCTTTGGGAACTGGATGGGTATGGTGATGCGCTAAAGAGGCTCGCTTCGATGGATGCCTGAGTCGATGTTTTGGGATGATTGGTCTTTGCAACACATTTCTTGGCTCTCATACATTCATCGTATTGAACTTTGTGGTGGGTTTTTAAGTGGTTAAAGAGGTTTGTTGTGTTGCTTTGTGGCGCCAACACAACTCTATGGCACTCTTTGCATATGACCTGTTCTTGTTTTGTGTCACTTGCCTTGAACCCGAAATGCTTCCACACAATGGATGACGATCCGATTCTCGGGACAAGCCCCTCGGCCTCGCCCTCTGCTACGTTAGACATTTTTTTGTTTTCTTTGTTAAGATAGTTTATCGCCTTCTGACCGGCGACTGCTATGTTATGGAGCTTTCCCTACGTTAGCTGCTACTCTGTCCTCAGTGGCTGTCGATTGTCGACTAGAAACTAAGCTGCACGGTGGTGCAGGGAACAACTCTGATTGGCTCATGAAGGCATGTGATCAGACAGTGGTTTACGGAGCGTCAGAGAGAGAGTGTTTTCTCCATCACTCTGAGGAGCGCTAGATTGGCTTTGCAAAAAAAAACAACCTTTGAGCGTTCTATGAACAGAATGATGCATTTTAAATATCGCTCGATCACGCAAATTTGATCGTGGGAAGCCAAAATCGTGATCGTGATTAAAATTCGATTAATTGTGCAGCCCTACCTGACGTCCCCTATAGAACCATTGATGCATGACATTAGTCAATTTTTATTAATTTAAAAGTCGTGTTTATTTGAATGAAAAAAGTAAAGACCACAATTCCATTGATTTTGACGATGTAATTTAGCCCCCATTCCCCCCCAAAAAATGTAACACAAATTATGAAAAAAATGTACAACTACAATGCAATAATCGATTATGACCGTCATGAACGATTAATCGCTTAATCGATTATTCTGACCCATCCCTAGTCCCTTTGTTGATATCCTCTGTCTGTTAAATGTGCCAATCATCAAGCGGTACTGTGAAGTTGTGTTGAGGTGGCTACATGGGTGCACACAGTCCCTAATGAGGGCGTGTGCACGGCCTGCATGCCGATCACCGAGGAGCAGTTTCTAGGTAGTGACTCAGACGGCACCACCAGACACTGCACAGAATCGCACCTCTGTGTGTATCCATGACAACACGCCTGTTGTGCACCTCAGGTGAGCGCTTGTCACTTCCGGGCCTTTTGTAAACACTGATGGACATTATTTGGGTTATGCATCTTGGCTGGCACCTGCGGAACAACATTTTTTTTTTTCACAAACACGTGCCTCCATTTCATTCGTTCATTCTCCCGTCTGTGAAGTGTCGGTGGCATGTTCTACCCGGCAACAGAGGCTGTGAGGACTCATTGATAACGATGAAAGAGGCCTTTACTTCCATGCTAACGTTGTGGTTGAGACAGTGGGCTAGTGTGCAGCCTAATCCCGTAATCAGTTTGCAATCAGCATCACTTGGTAACTGTTGTTGAGAGCGCCGCCCCATATAGGTTTAAAGTGGAATTTCACTTTAAATCACTTTTGTGGTCATTTTCATACCTACCCAGTTGCTTGCTTCAATATTTAGTCTAAGTCGAAGCTCAGCTTTTTGGCTGTTATGTTATGCATGTCTGATTACATCCAGCCATGTCTGCCACAAAGTTGCAATTTGTTGGCAATTACAAATGTAGGTTGTTTTGTAACCTGGCGGATATTTATGACACTTCTCTATTCCTCGATGTTGTAGATTGGATCCAAATAGAATTGGCTTGAGTCAGAATCGATTGAAGCCATTTGACTTGGAGTGTTTTCCTGGACTTGACATGACCAGAGAACTGGGTTTAACATGAAGCCCCCAGAGGCTCACATCACAAGCCATAACGTGATGATGACGATGACCCACTTTTCCTTCAGCGGCTGCTTTTTATTTATTTATGCATTTCATTTTGCCTCTGCATTGGATGCCATCCACCCACAATTAGGGCTAAACCATATGGTAAAATACAATCACAATTACACAATTCCTACTGGGGTCTGTACAAAACATGTTTTCTTACACCGGGAGACTTCAGTCCTTCTACAGAACTTAATTTATATTGGTTAGAAATTGACATTTAAACCTTTTTATCAAATTGCAGCGCCTGCAATCTGGATATTGCACTTGGCCACGTTGCCATTTCCAGATCTCCATTAATTGTTCAGCAGCCAACAACTAACCAACAGTCCCCGTCAAGAAGTGGGACCCCTGCGACAGCGTTTCTCCCCCCTGTGTTTTCTCTCCTGTCTGCCGAACCACGCAGGCCTCATTGTGCCTCTCAGAAGGCCCTCTTGGCCTCCTTGGCCTGTGCCCAGACTGTCTGTCTGTTTTGGCTGTATAATTTCCCCCCTGACTGGCTGCCGGTCGGCCCCTGTCTGGGCCGCCCCAGCCTGTGTAATTTGGTTACTGTTATGATTGTCTCTTCCCACGTTGTTATTTTTGCATCTCCCTGTGTCCTCTTGGCCACCGTCTTTGCCTTCAGAAATGCTAGGCCAGTCTGCATGTAGGTTAAGGTGGGTTATATCCCAGGGATAAAATAAATAAAAAAATGTGACGCCGTGAGACATCCGGGGGTCGGAGAATGCTTCACCACAGCAACTGTCATAGCCGTCATCCAAATGGCCTGGCCAAACACAGGATGAGCGGATTACCCTTCGTTAGTTCTGTGTTCGGATATTGAAACGCCATTCAAATACTTTGGTAGCACATTGACACCTGCTGTCCAGAGTGACCAACAGACAGACATTAATTATGTAAAAAATGTACTATACTGTAGGGAAACGTGCCAAAATACCTGTTTCTCCGACAACAAGGCTAAAATATTGATTTGGTTTCCGCCAATTCAGGCATGGAAAGATTTGCACTATAAATTTTTCCTTTTGAATATTTGTCTGGACATGTATATTACCAATATGGACTCCCTATGTTGTGTTTGCCTTGTTTTCCCACACGTCTCCCCATTAACTAAGTATTTCTATAGGCAATTTGAGAGGGCATGCACCGCTGTGCAAGTGTTCTGATTGTATTTACCGGAATGTTCTTTTTAATCAGCTGAGATGGTGTCGTCGCTGACCATAAATGGTCAGAGGTAAATAAAATGCAAACTATGCATAATAAATTACCATGTTATGGTGGGGAAATTGTGCTGTAGGCCTATAACACGCAGTTACCGTGCCAACAATAATTGGAATCACGAAGTATGACATTTTTTAAATGCGCTGGTAAACACTTTAAACGACTGTCTCCCACACTCCCTCAGGGGTACTTTCTCTAACACCCTCATCCGTGGGCACGGTATAGAGATTTATAAAAATACGAAACTGCAGACAATAGCCCAGCCTATCTGAAAAGACAAATGCTGCTGGGCTACATGCCATCAGCCAGCCGGCCGGGGTTATATCTTTTCGTCAGTCTCGCATTGCAGAATTGTATTAGTTTTTTTTATGCCATCCGTGGTATGTAGAGACATGTTTAAAAAGTGACACAGATTATGATGGATATGACAGAGAAATGACTCCAGAATGGGGATGTGTTGACAAATGACATTTGAAAATTGACTCTGCAGGTGACCACGCGCACACACACACACACACACACACACACACACACACACACACACGCATGTACACACACTCAGACAGAGTGAGAGAACTCCACCCAAGGAGAGAATAGAAGGGGAAAGGGTGGAGCCCAGACTTTGGGTTAGGGTAACAACCGGGCAATATGGAATTATATATTTCAAAATGGTAGAGAACGATTTTGCGAAACATAATTGGTTTTGCTTGCCAGACTGGTAGGGCTGTGTCATAGGTTGTGGTTCAGATGTTGGGTGTTTTGGGCAAAGTAGGTTGTTACTTCAAAGTTGCTATCGGAGTTATTCTCGTTGCCGTCCGTTGTTTCGCACTATGTCGCCATGTGACTCGTCCTCCACGTCTGAGAGATGTGGTAGGCCTGAGGCATGAGGAAACTCTTTATCTAGAAGTACTTTGATTGGTCGTGCTTGCATGTCAATCAAGACCTCTTCCTGACAAGTAGGTGGTTCTTGTCCCAGACTTCCTGTCTAGAAGAGCTGTATGACTGAGTACCCAGTGTGCTGCCACTCGCTCCCAGGCTTGCTTAGCTAGGTCTGAAGCTAGCGCTAGTGTTTCCAGCCCCATGTACTGCTAGCTCGCATCTCAATATCTTGCGTGTTAACCCTTGGGCTATTTAATTAAACAGGAGAGTGAAGGTGACAATGAGTCACATGAATATCACATGAATTAAGTCATATTGAGAATTTGCGACATGATTCACTATTGGTAGGAATTATATTTTTTACATCCCAATTCTGATTAAAATCATGATTTCTTACATGCATTGCAGACTGCAGCAGTACAGTACTTCGTCTGTAAAATTCGGATATTCCACTTAACCAAATTGCAATTTTGATAATATTTCAATTAATTGTTCCACCCTAGTATGGCACTCTTGCTCTCTTTCTCGCACTCTCGCTCTCCTATAGATGCTCATAGTGTTCAGCAAAGAATGCTAGTCTTGTCTGTGGTTTGACAAGGCAAGTCCCTTAAAGCTCTCGTTTTGGGTCGTAGTCCCACCCAGAGGATGGACTGACATACAGACGGACATACAGGCAGACGTATACAGACTACGGCATTCTGTGGAAAGTCCTGTCTTTAAGCCCATGCCACCTGCATAATGCCGGTCAATGGAATGATAGACGCACGGGGGTCTGCAGTGCACACACACCCCTCAATACTCGCTATCCATGATGCACCACTAGCATTCTCCAGTCCATTCTGCTGTTAAAGCATAGGTTGGTTTTTTTGCTTGGTTGTTGCCCTGTCTTTGAAAGAAAAAAAGAAAAAAGAAAAAATTAAGTTTCATTGTTCATTATGTTCCATCCATTGTTCTTGTATGTTTTTTTGGTACCTCCATTGTAGTCGCCATACTCTCTGATCTGATGCTTCTGAGACGCAACAATCTGGAGAGAAAAAATGTCTAGAAATCAAAAAATGTTGATGACTAGAACCAAGGCAAACGCCCACAGATTGGTGTCTACGATGCTTGGACTGGTGCCTTCGGTAATTAATGTTCTAACATCTCTTCTCTCTCCTTCTCCTTCTCAGTGCTGTGTGCGAAGAACCTGGCCAAGAAAGACTTCTTCAGTGAGTAAAGCCTATTGTGCACCTGCTGTCGCCACTGCCTCTCCCCCGGGGGGCATTCTTTAATACATTCATGTTTACGCGACGTTAGTTTATGAAGTTGTTTGTTCATAACTAAAATAAACTGTCATGTCTAAAGCAACCTACCGCAGTGCACGTAAACATTGGCTTGTAGCGCCGACTATAAAGATGAAAGGTCAATACATATGACAGATAGCGACAATTATTCTGTGAATGTATTTTACCACTAAAGAGGACTGTTGAGAAACATAAATAGGCTATTATGTAGGCTAACCTCCACAACCGATCACGATTAATACGCATTCATTTATTTTTTTCTTCATTTTTTTCATTTCTTCGATTTTATTATTGACATTAACGCGTTATTTTGACAGCCCTAGTTTTCACGTCAGCTTTTGGTATCGCCTCAGCTCGCTTTGAACCTCGACAGAGCGGGTGGTAATTGTATCAGGTACCAGGTACTAACTTTTGCTGGGTGGAAAAGGCGCTAAGAGTCCCCAAGCAGGTCCCCAGTCTGTCACACACAGGGACTAAGCTACAGAGAGACAGTCCCATAGCGGCTGGCAGAACAATTGGCTTCACAAGTGCCAGACGATTCCTTTCCCAGGGAATCACTGAATGAGCAAATTATATGATTGACAGACAAGAGAGGTGTGGGTGGGGGGGGCCAGGGTCCCTCCCCCCCACCACAAGTCATGAGTAATCACACGAGTCATGTCCGGAGTCATTTCAAACGGGTTGAAAACTATCATTGATCGGGTTCAGTCATCTGATTTGTAGTAGACTGTGAGGTTGCTCAAGAAGTCTACACAAACGTGAGCAAAACACACATACGTCTGATTTATGGAGGGCATTTCCTTCATTCTGTATTTTTTTACAGCTTGCCTGAAGCACACTTTGAATACATTTTATTTATTTTTTGCCTCTTGTCTCGCCGCAATACCTAGCTGTTACCCGGTATAATGGCCAGACAGTTTTGACAATAGAATAGCCTGAAGCTGTCAAGGCCCATTCCCATGGTTGCCTTTTTTAATATGGCTATAAACAGAGAGGACCTGCAGCTATGGCTGGTTAGCAAGGTGTGGGTGTTCACCTGCCTGGAAGCCACACCAGGCGGTAGTGGAGAATGGGGCTGGGTCTCACGCCGTCGCTTCCTCTCGGTGACGACTCGAGGATTAGCTAACACACGCAAACACATACACACAAACATGCACACACACACACACCCACACACACACAAGGGAAATCCCTGAATGTGACTGGACAGGTTTGACTTGCATGAGGTATCGGTGCCCAGGGTAATTTACTTTACTGGACGACGTGAAATTTCATTCCGATCATATATGATGTATTTCCCCCGTACAACGGGTAATAAGAGCAGGGCAAAAAAGGAAAAAGTCATGTGGTTAGAACCGTCATGGTTTGATTGGATCGTGTGAAAACCTCACCAGCATCTCATCAGCTTTATATGAGGGGTATATGGGGAAACATTTCTGTTTGTTTTAGGTTAAAATGTTGTGTTACCGTCAGACAAGTAAATACTTAGTTGTAGAAATTTGGACTGGCTTCTTTTTTAGTTTTTTTAGAACAATAAGAGTCTGTGGAAATGGGCCAACATGGCGTCCTTAGACACACACAGGCACACAGCACGCGGTTTGTCAAATGGTGGAAAGACATACTGAGCTGTTGCTTCTTCTTCCTGCTTTTATGTTGTCCGTCATCAATTATATGGACTGTATGAGGCCATTGATTACCAAATTCTTATTTCAATTTATTTAATTTCTGTTTAAGAAAACCAATGTCACTGTGTTGGGGTCACAGTGACATCATGTGCTACTCTACATGTACCCCACCGTACTAATAACTTCATCATGAAATGTTTTTCATAAGAAATTGTGGTGTACAGCTTGAAAATACAGTTTTTAGTTCCTGGTGTATTGGAATTGTACGGTAGAGTGACATGAAGTAATGCTGTAGTATTATTGTTGCTGCTAGGGTGTTATGTTTTGGAAGGTTGCAAGGGTGTTCTTGCAACCATCCAAAATAAACGTAAAATTAGCCGATTACTGGAGCCGCTCATGTGACTCAAACTATTGTGCACAGGACGAATTGTGGATAAGATGGGCCGTTATTATGCTCATCACTGAGACAATTTATGCTTGTCCTGCATTTAACATAATTCCTGTTTGCCCCAACTCTCAATAAGGGAGGCTACACTTAGCTTGCTTCATTGCTCTCTGTTATAGGACGCAATAACCAGCCTGCCTTTTAGGTTTGTGCAAAAATCGGACACTTGTCGTTGTTCACATATCCCCATATTAGTTTAAACTATTAAAGTATCTATACTCTCATAGGACAAGGCTGCTCCCCGCTATATCCTTCTACTTCATGTGAAACAAACTTGCTGCTTCACACCTCAAAAGTATATGCAGCAAATAATCACATTCAACGAAAAAATTGCATTTTGGTTTCACAGGGCTCCCGGATCCCTTTGCCAAAGTGGTGGTTGACGGTTCGGGGCAGTGCCACTCCACGGACACCGTGAGGAACACACTGGACCCCAAATGGAACCAGCATTATGATCTGTAAGTCAGCCATGTTGGATCTCAAATGGCACCATCCTTGCGTGCAGTGAGTCTGTGTGCACTGCACACATTTTGTTGCTGGCTAGTTGCGTGGCTGCTTGTTTAGCTGGCCAACTGCCCGCATGTCTTCATACCCATTTCATACTCCTCTGTACATCTGTGGTAAATTAACCCCATGCTTGTGCAAACGCTAAATGCATCCATTTAGACCGGTCCATCTGTCCTGTCTGTGGTATTTCTGTTATCCAATATCCCGTACTCCTCAACAAGGAGACCCTAGATTCCCTCCCCCCACCCAAACGCTTCCTGTTCTGTGTGATCGAGACAGGAACATAGTCATCCTCTGAATGCCCTGGCGGCTTGATGATGTCAGCAGAGTTGGGAGAGTTCCAGGTTCATAAAGTAAAAGTCTGGGGCCATATTGTAATATTAAGCATCTACCAAGACCCCAAGCTGGCTATTTTCACCCATATTGCTGGTTTTCTTCTGTCTGGACACATCAGCCTGTCTTGCTCCCAATCTGCAGCAACCGTCGGCTGCCTCTCTCAGCCGTGGCAGCAAAGGGAGGGGTGTGTGTGTGTGTGTGTGTGTGTGTGTGTGTGGTGTGTGGTGTGTGTGTGTGTGTGTGTGTGGTGTGTGTGTGTGTGTGTGTGTGTGTGTGTGTGTGTGTGTGTGTGTGTGTGTGTGTGTGTGTGTGTGTGTGTGTGTGTGTGTGTGTGAGGAGAGAGAGAGAGAGAGAGAGAGAGAGAGAGAGAGAGAGAGAGAGAGAGAGAGAGAGAGAGAGAGAGAGAGAGAGAGAGAGAGAGAGAGAGAGAGAGAGAGAGAGAGAGAGAGAGAGAGAGAGAGAGAGAAGAGAGAGAGAGAGAGAGAGAGAGAGAGAGAGAGAGAGAGAGAGAGGAGGAGTGTTCCTTCGAGTGAGTGTTCTCGAGTGCAGCCATTCCCAGCTGTAAACCAGTGGTAGCCACTGGTTAAATGCAAACAGTGGGCTCACCAACACGGGTAGGAAATCACAACACAGCAATGCTCTCTCTCGGTCCCATTCACACATGGTGCTGTTGCTCACACAATATATTCTACAGCTGCTGTAATGTCTCTGTATGAATCTGTCCTTGCTGGAATTAAATTGCTGAAAGTATTTTATTGGGTTAAGTTGAGTCAACAGTCTTCTTGAAATCCATTTCCCATCCTAAATTGAACATTGTATTTTTAGGTTTCACCGCATGAGCCTGTTTGGCCTATAAAATTAAGACTTTCATTTTGGGTTTCAATATTTTAGGCAGTCCTGGCTTTTGGTTAACTCTTTTCAAAAGACCATTTTACTTACATAATCCTACTAGAAAATGTACATGTGTTCCGCTATCTCATGGTTCCACTGAGTGTGAGTGTGTGTGTGTGTGTGTACCAACATCCATATATTTGGTGCTCTGCCTTTTGTTAAATGGACATTATGTGGGAATGAGGAAGTGGAAAGGGTCTGTGGTGCTGTGCTAACTATAGTTGGTGTTTAGGTGTAGGTCATCATCATGTCTCACTGTATGGACCCTGGGTGCTGCACATATAACATGTAAATTACCTTGAGAATCACGCATAAAAATATGGACACGCACACATACACACAGATGTACACATTGAACACACATCCACCTGTTTCCCTGTGCAGGTCCCTCCTTGTTAACATCCATGTTGCCCCCCCCTCTTTCCCCCCGGCCCCCCTCCACCACCACCACCACCACTCCCCCCTATCCTTTTAAAATTGCTCCCTTCCTCTCCGCCGGACCCCACCTCCTCCACAGGCCAAGCTCCCCTCTCCAGGAACACATGTTCTCTCCCCCGCACCCCACCCTACCCCCCTCCTCCACCCGCTCAGGAAATGGCTGTCATACCATAATGCTGGCACGGCCGGCGGTGGGCCTGGCGGCCGGCCAGGTTGCCACCACGCCCGTCTCCAGTCTCCCGCATTTGGGTGGAGGATCAGGGGGTCTGTTCTCATGCGCTGGACAACACGGGCCATGGGGGTTGTAAAATCGGTTTAATGCGTGATCTCAACGTGGCCTTAAGGATGTTATGAAAAGGACTTTAACTTTTTAACTTGTCAACTTATTTCCTATCAATCGCCAGATTTTCTTGTAAAAGGTACTTTTTTTCCTCAATTGTTGCCAAGTTTCAGCAGGCGCACCATACATTCCAACCTCATAATATCGATAACGATAATTAGTAAAAAGTTATGGGATTAAGAATTTGAATCTGAAGATGAACTTGCTGCTTGGTGTAATTAATTTTGTCTGCATTCAAGTAATTCCCTCCAATCGCATTAGTGCATGCAGTGTGTTTTTCAAAGGTTTTATTGTTCTGTAGTGTAACGGGTTTAATAGAATGGTGTGCGGTTCAATGATACATTGAATGATACAATACCAAACTAAAGTGTGTGAGTTCAGATAATTGGACACCCCTACTGAAGAGTCTGGGTGGATGCCTCTGCAGATGAAGGGGAATATCTTTAAAGCTCTTCAATGTAGATGCACAGCAAAGCGCTGGATGCTCGGTGGAGCATCTGGAATATAGCCAGCCAACAGACAGGACATTCAACACCTTAAACTCACAAAACATGTATTCATAGTTAGACATCCGTCTGCTGGCGGTGCCGACACTAAACGCTCATGACGCGTAGACCGCATTATACTGATGAAAACACACCTTAGTGCTTCCCATGTGCCATGTCCTATCTGTTATCTCAATTTTTCTTTTACTAATGCAACCCCTCGAAGTACCCCTTTCCCCAGCACAAAACATTTAGGCTTTTTTCACATAACTTGTGATCTGACCTGAAGTCCGGGAAATGTTCTCTTTAAAATAAAATGTGGCTGTCTTGCCAACGTGACACCGCTGACCTGTGCAAGAGTTGGATCAATTCTCCCCCCCCGAAAAGCACAAAGCCAGAGGGGGCGGCACTTGTGCACATAAATCCTTTTAGTGTATTGTATATAGACTTATTTCTCCTTGTTTTGGGGTGATTTCCAGGTACCCCCCATTTGAGTAACACTAAAAGCTGCAGCACTCTAGTCGCTGCTCCATTCTGGCTGTCATCAAGCCTGTGTTGTAGATTTTCACGCTTGATACTTATTGGCACGTCTGCAGCCTGCCAGCACTCCAGCAACACTTCCCTGCACGCTCCAGAGTGTCAGCCTGAGGTGGTAAATTCAATTCCACCGACTTCAACAATCCAGATTCCCCAATCAGATCCTCGACGATCCCCAAAACGGGATCCTAAACCATCGGACCCTTAATCATACACACCACCCTTGACTCCTGACCCAGACAGGCATGAGACCTGGAGTCAAACATCCAGTATGTGAACTGTGGTTTCACTTTCACCCTACGGGTTGAAGGCAGTAAAACCACTGGACAACTGGAATCTTTGTTGGTTAATGGTTATGTAGTTTTGTTTAACTAAATGCATCACCGGTTATGTGATGTCGCAAAAGCCTTGTCCGGGCACTCTATAGTAGAGGATATCACTGGCAGCTTGGGCAGCAGTGGCGATCCAGGTGACATTACTATTGTTTGCATTATATTCTGACCATATACTGCAGCCCTGATTGGCTATGGAAGAGCTTTTGGCTTGGTTAGAATTTATTTTTCATCGACATCAGACTACTTCCCGAGTAAAAAATTGTCTCACTGCTCGTAGCCAATACAGGGTACTGGTGGCGGGGCAACTCTGCAGAGACATAACAAACCGAACAGAGATTATTTTCTGGCAGCCTCTGGGCAACGCCATGTTGCCTTCATAGCCAATCAAAGGGCCTGAATGCCACATCACATGCTCCATCCTGCAACAGTAGAATTTTTTTTATTCCAAAACAGGTCCATATAGAAATGTTTGGTGTCATGCCATGAAGAGACAAAGATGTTGTTTCTGGTGAGCAAGGGAGATTTCTGCAGAGTTCTCGCCTGTGATTTAAATGACTGAATGTTACACTTTGTGTGGAGACATTCTTGGAGCCCCAGCAGGTTTAGACCACCATGAGTCAAATCCAGAGTCTGTTTCCGGGCGACCAGTGTTTTACATCAGTGTAGTATGCAGGCGTATCCCCTGTGATCCTGGCTTTTTGGTTGTTGATATGTCCCTTTGTGTGTTTTGTGAGAACGGAGGAAAAGTAAGTTTGGAAAGTAGGTTTTATGCACTCTTTTGGTCGACCCCGACTTCATGCAGTCAGAGCAGAGGAGTCAGTCTGGTACATTTGAACAAACATGACTTCTCATTAATGAAACAACCTTGAATGATGTGTTTGGTTTTTACCTTCGCTCGGTCTCAGACAGACGACTTGTGGTTAGGATTTGTCTTGGTCTGGCTAATCCTGGGCCACATCACAGACCATTATGAAGCGAGTGAGGAGCGCATGTCTCGGGACGGTGTGCTGCAGATATCTGGCTTGCAACACACACACACACACACACACACACACACACACACACACACACACACACACACACACACACACACACCTTCTCAAAGGCTCTCTTTTACGGTCCATATCCAGGTACATCGGAAAAGCCGACTCCATCACCATCAGCGTTTGGAACCACAAGAAGATTCACAAGAAGCAGGGGGCTGGCTTCCTGGGCTGCGTTCGCCTGCTGTCCAACGCCATCAACCGGCTCAAAGACACTGGCTGTGAGTACTGTTTGTGTGTATGTGTGTATATGTATGCGTGCGTGTCAAATTGGTGCAGCGTGACTTCACTGGCCGAGCAAAACAAAGCCACGCCAAGTGACTTCACCCCCAGTTCTTATTTTAGCCAATTGAAAAAAAAAATGGCAAACCGGTACGACCCGTTTGCTGTCATCTCTGTGCCTTTTTATTTTTTGATGTTGCGCTTCCTGCACGGGTGTCAGCTTGGTGAATGACACCGATATGTTGACACAAAAGGATATGATTTATCACAAGACTGATTCTCTGACTCCCCTCCCCTCCCCAGCCCCCCCTACTCTGCTCCCTGGCCGAGGCCTGGTGCCAGCCAGGCTGGCTGGCAGGGGAGACCGGGAGACCTACTCCCCCCCCAGGAGGAGGAGGAGGGGGGAGGTCAGGGAGGGGAAGCAGGCACCTGGGAGGCTGCCTACATGTGTGTCACAGAGGGCTGGTCGCTAAAACGATCTCGAACTGGGATTGTGATAAAATGTATGTCGATTACGATCGATAAGCCTTGACATTTGTACTCTGTGATAGGTCCAACAGCCTTTCACACAACAGAAATAAACGCGACAACAGCCAATCAGTCTGCTGTTTTTGGCTCGCACATGCCTATTTCCTACCGCGAGGCATTGTTTACTACCAGCGGAGGTGAAGAAAGCTCTGGAAAGGAGGAGAAAAAATTTGTGGAACCGGCGAGATGAGGACATTTTGAACAAAAAGGGCAAATTTGTATATTATTGCTCACTGTTTAATGTTCAATGTTATGCACCAATTTCACAAAAGCACATTCCTTGTCTGTAAAAACTAAGGCAATAAATCTCATTCTGATTCTGATATGAAAGGCGATCAAAAAGAAGCACGGATCTCACTAGTGCAGTGTCCTACATTGTTTATTTTTGTTAAAGCGTGTTTGCACTTGCAGTTAAATGTTTACATTGTTATTCTGAATGAGCGTTTACATTTTGCACTTTTTACTCCGATGTCCACCTCTAAAACATTTAAGATGTAAAACCAGTTTATAATGAATGTTTTACTGTGGAAATTCTGAATAACTCCAGAAAGACAATTTCTTGCGAGACAGAAACTCACGTGTCGTTTATTAAGTAAGCCAACTCTGTGGAACTTCAAACCACAACAACATTTTAAGATGGCGCATGCACAGAGACGGATGCTCCAGGGAGCAGACACGGTGTCTTGAATAACAGACATCCTCTGTATCTCCGGGGGGGGGGGGGGGGGGGGGCAGCACCAGCATCTTTACCCCCCCTGCTTCTGTTGAATCTGCAGCTGGAAGCCGCTAGCTAGCTAGCTTACTTCCTGCATCAGCGGCTCTTTGTTCCCTCTATTGTCACCACAACTTGATGCCAACCTGTCTTGAGAGTAGCAGCGGTATAGGGCTGTCGTACTAATCATTAACATTTTAAATCTGAGTATTCTGGCCATTATTGCAGGTGATGGAAAAGACACGCACATGCATAGCCATATCCCTCCATCACAGAACTACAGAGCTAGATGAGTATAGACATGTACAGGTATATACTGTATATAAAGACACATCACACAATATCGGTCCATCACACTATTTTTGTTCTCTATGTCCATGATTCCAAAATTTCTAAGCATCTTATTTTTTTGCATGTCATGTTCACCAGTTATTAGCAACGTCTGAATATAAACCCAAATTCACAGAAGTGGCGGTGACCAGGTCAGTGCACGAGTTCATCGCTGTCGCGCTGTGTAAACTATTTCATCTTCAACAGCTAGCTAAGACCACTCCGTTGTGGTTAATTAAGCTAATTAAACAAAAACCCAATGGACATTTCTGACGTAGTCTCTTGCGTATTAGTTTTAAGTACTTGGCTTAGCGGCTCAACTGTAAACATGGCTTGATTCAAGATCCCATCGTTTGTTTCCTTCCACCTCACCTCAATCTACTTGTTTTCTCCTTGTTGGCGATTTCCTTTTCTTTTCTCGGGAAGACCTGACACTGCAGACCAGGGCTCTTAGTGCCGTTGTCCACACATCCCACCACACTACAACACTTTTGGGCATTTTTACAAAGCTCATTCAGTGGCCACTAATACTTAGTCAATGGAGAGCAGGGGTTGGATTTACGCGCTGCTGTTACACGGCTTGTAAAAGGTTGGATGAGCCATTAGATTGTCTGTCTGAAGCTCTATTTTGATACCGTAAGGGCCCGTTAACGCTCACAACTGCACAGAAAGAAAATGAAAAGGATTTAGCACCATTGAACATGGAGTCATCAATGGGAAATATTGTGAAGGCAGCCAACAACAAAGAACATAAAAAGAAGACAAAAGTAGGCAGA
>PIJE02000510.1:110333-112833 GCA_002895965.2 Coryphaenoides rupestris
CCTGCAGTCCAGAGACCGCATCGGGACGGGGGGGCCCGTTGTGGACTGCAGTCGCCTTTTTGACAACGATCTCCCCGACGGGTCAGTGTCACAGGGAACCGCTTGCTTGTCTTGTACTGAAGAGCATACGTGCAGCATTGTTGAAGGCTTGATTCTGGTTGGTCAATACAGTTTACAAGGGTGTGCATTATTGTTCGCCTCTGTCCTTTAAATCGATGCCGCTACAAATCCAACATTAACATTAAAACAGCGGTCAAATGTAACTTATCGACCAGATGTTTCCTTCACAACGCAGAAGCAATATGCTCACAGCGCCGTGGACTGGGACGGCACACCGGTGCTTTATCCCTGACGTAACCGCGACAACCAAACCACAGCGGGACAAACCAGAGCCGTTCAGCAGCTGTGGTTTCTAATTAGCGGCGTTATTAGGCGCTGTCCGTCATTTGTCAAAGTGATTAGTTCAGAAACGACCAACAGATCTGAACCAACCAGGAAATAACAATTGCAATTAGCTAGGTTTTTCAGTGAAAATGTGAAAGACGTGATGCAAACAATGATCATTCCCACTCGTAGTGAATCATAAGTCGCAAAAAATTATTGCAGTATGATTACTATACTATATTGATAATCTGCCAAATACCCTGTAATGTAAATGTAAATGTAAAATGACCAATGACCAATAACCATCTGGTTCAGTCATAAAACCAAACAAAATATGACAACATTTAACAAATGAATGTATATACTTTTGTTCACCATGTCCCCGGAACCAGATGGGAAGAGAGGAGGACGGCGTCCGGGAGGATCCAGTATCTGAACCACATCACGCGCACCACCCAGTGGGACCGGCCCACCAGGTACAGAGGGCCCCCAGGGCCCCACAGAATGCTATCAGGCAGCCTAGACCCAGACAGGCGTGGGGGGGAGGGGGGGGGTCTACCCAGTCTCAACCCAGTCTCAACTCAAACAATAACACTAAGAGAAGCCGACGCTTTCTGACGTTTTAAAAATAACAAACGAGATGGAGGTCCAATTTAGGCTGTCGCATTTTCCCCTCTCGCCTTCCTTTTCCGAAGAAAAGGGACGTCCGCGCTGGGCTGATTTTTAACGGACAACACAACAATAACAGTCTCCTAGTAATGAGCCCCTTCCTATCAATTTCCTGAGCACTGCTTCCCAACACGGTCAACATGGACACGCACGCACAGGCACATACACACGTGCGCGCGCGCTTGCATACACACTTCCCGAGCCACTTCAGTAAGCCAGGGGGGTTTTACTTGGCGTTTACCATTGAACAACTGTCGCCTTCCTACTTGGCTGAAAACACTGGAGCCACAAGGGGGAATGCAAACAGCCCATTCCGCCCCCCCGGGGCCTCCGTGGGTCCCAGCACATTGGGAAGACAGTGGAAAGGGACGGGGGCAGCAGCGGCTATGTACACAGTCAAGTTAGGAGGAAGACCGAGCCAATTGGTGACTGCAAATAAGAATCTTTTAATTTTAAATGAATGTATTACATCAATGTTTGCAAAATGCCGGCATTGGAAGCGTTGGAGACGACGACGACATAATAATAATTGCACTCAGTGCTTTGCACTTTATTTGGAAATGGAGCATTTTTGGCTCTGGTCTTTTTCTATTTGACGTGATAGGCCCTATTCTATTCCTACTCAATGTTTTCAGAGCTTAAGTCCCGCCCCTTCCACTGTCCTTATTTTGGAAAAAATATGTATGCACTGTGTATAAGTATATAACAAAAATGGAGACAATTCTTTTTTTCATCCCGTTTGAATTGTGACATGAATTACGTCGGAATAGGGACCCCAAATGTTTTAACACCAATACAAACATCAATTTCCCTCCAGTGCATTTCAAAGCGTTCTACATTTTTATTCAGGTTGTTTTTCATGCGTGACTGTGCATAAAGTGAGCGCCTGGGACTAGTTACACACGCACAGACACACACACACAGAGACAGACAGACAGACACACACACACACACACACACAGAGACAGACAGACAGACACACACACACACACACACACACAGAGACAGACACAGACAGACAGACACAGACAGACAGACACACACACACATCAGTAATATGCTCTCTGGCATCCCAGGCCAGCGTCGGAGTACTCCAGTCCATCGGGCCGGCCCCTGAGCTGCGTGGTGGACGAGAACACGCCCGTGGTGACCCCCGTCAACGGGGCTGTGGCCGGCGGGCCCCCCGGGGAGCAGCGCGTCCCGGAGAGACGGGTCCGCTCCCAGCGGCACCGCAACTACATGAGCAGAACCCACCTGCACACCCCACCGGACCTGCCCGAGGGATATGGTGAGACACACACACAGACACACACACACACAGAGACACACACACATACCTTTTTATCTAATAAAGTATCATAAATACTTGTTGTGCTAGTATAAAGTATCAATATTTGTAATAATAATTATGTGGCTATGTCTTCTTTTTCTTTGCACACCAAACCGT
>PIJE02000510.1:115333-122833 GCA_002895965.2 Coryphaenoides rupestris
GGCAACGTGTGCTCAGAAGAGGACTTGAAACACATCAAGTACAGCGCTTGCATAAAGCTCTGCAGGAAATGACTTTCGTATAAATACGGTATTTTCCTTTTGGCTCGTCTTTATTGAGACACAGCGGCCATGTCCATGAATGTCCCGAGTCATCCCGGTTTGTTGCCTCCAAGTCTCCATGAACTCCCAGGGGCTCGCGGTCGGATCTCAGTGTTTTCCATGGTGCCGAGCGTCCTGGGCTACTCCAGGTCAGAGCCGAAAGGGGCCTCCAACATTTCTCTTCTCCCCTGTGGACTGCGGTGGCCCTGATCCATGCTGGAACCCAAGCCGGGTCACTCCCGTCCTAACTGGCCAGCGCTGACCGAGGCCAAGCCTCACTCCTCTCTGGCCATGTTGCACATGCAATCGCTGCTGAAGACACTTGTTCTCCTTTAATTTCATTGTATTCCACACACACCTGGGCTCCTGGCCACGCCCCCAGCATCCCTGGAGGGACTCCTTCCTCATCACTGAGCCTGGTGAAGCTGCAGTTGGTCCGGTGACCGCATTGGAGCCACGCGGCAGCCATGTGCTGCAGCATGTGTGCGCTAATGCACGTTCAAACGGCGTGCTCAGTGATGGCTGGGGTTTTTCTTCACCTATTATTTACATTGAACTATTATGAACATTTTTATAAAAGTAGATGGATGGATGGATGGATTAACTGATTAAACCTGCAAAGTGGTGTAGTCTGTCTTTGGCTGATAATGTGTAGGTCTGACTTAGACCTGTGACGTGTATGAATTTAATTCATTTAGTTTTGAACATGCTTCTTATCTCCTTTCTCCTTTTGTCTGATTCTCTCTCCCTCTCTCTCTCCCTCCCTCCCTCCCTCCCTCCAGCAGCCCCACTCCAAATGGTTCCCGTGTGGCAACGGACAGCCAGAACACAAACCTCAGGTTACTGCATGCACACACACACACACACACACACACACACACACACACACACACACACACACACACACACACACACACACACACACACACACACACACACACACACACACACACACGCGCTCTCTCTCTCTCCCATGCACTCAGGCAAACACATGGACACAAGCAGGCATACGCCAGTGAGTACGTATGCGATCAGCATACTTTCGAGATGAACCAACTCCTGACACACACTCACTCAAAACCAGCTACAGACACGTACACATGGATACAAAGCATACAAAGCATAAGAAAATATGTCAACACATTGTTGACTTCTTTTGCCCAGGGATCTGACCAAATAGGTGCGATTAAATAACAATTCTCCATGTATATTGTCTTTGAAGACAATATTCCTCTTTTCAACATATGAACGAGTGGGTGGGGAGAGGATGCTTTGTGTTTAGTACCAGGTGTCTGTGGTGTAGCATCATGTGTGTTGACTCATGATGTGTGTTAACAGGCTGGTGAGTTTGGAGCCTTCAGTCTCCTAGCCTGTCACATTGAGAGACAGCCGCAGGGCTAAGCAGTGAGACAAACAGTCTCGCGACGGAGTGCCGTGAGGGACATTTAAAATATTTGCAATAGCCTTTTTTATGAGAGCGGCTGGAAAGATGGTCACATAAAAAAAACACCATCTGGTCATTAAGTCAGATAGCCTCGGTTAGCCGCCAGAGCTAGCAGGAAGGCTGGACTTAACTAGGGCACCAACAGAAGCATGCAACTTAGCATGTAAGTAAAGATACCTCGATTGCTAATCCCAGGTTGAAGATAAAGATGTTTGCAAAACCGACGTGAAAACGGCAACTTTATAACAAAAGCAGTACAAGTGCATTGAAAGAAAATAAGAATGCTCTCCACTCCCAATTCAAAGCTGTTAAAGTTATCAGGCGCTCTACTGGCATTTACTCAAGACATCTGTCTGTTATCAAAGGGGGGGGGGGGGGGGAGAGAGAGGAAGAGAGAGAAGAGAGAGAGAGAGAGAGAGAGAGCGTATCATCACACTCACACCCGCTGATCGACTTACTTTGGCTGGTTTACACTGTTGGCATATTTGGAATCAATGAAGAGTTTGTGTCATTGATGCATGCAAATTGTCGTGTTATGGAAAGATGGTCTTTGCATATGTTGTGAGTTGATGAGCATGTAGCAGCAGCTATGTTACGCTCCACATAAAAGTGGAGCTCTTCAGGGCTCCTCCAACGCAGGACAGAGGAAGGAGTTTGTAGGTGAATGGCACCTGCTCTCTCTCTCTCTCTCTCTCTGTGTGTGTGTGTGTGTGTGTGTGTGTGTGTGTGTGTGTGTGTGTGTGTGTGTGTGTGTGTGTGTGTGTGTGTGTGTGTGTGTGTGTGTGTGTGT
Source organism: Coryphaenoides rupestris (assembly GCA_002895965.2). Taxonomy (NCBI): domain Eukaryota; kingdom Metazoa; phylum Chordata; class Actinopteri; order Gadiformes; family Macrouridae; genus Coryphaenoides; species Coryphaenoides rupestris. Next base: position 117,667 of record PIJE02000510.1, read on the forward strand.
TGTGCTGTGTGTGTTGTGTGTGTGTGTGTGTGTGTGAAAGCGATACTTGAGTAAAAGTACAAGTATCTTACCAGAAAATGACTTTGGTAGAAGTTTGTCACCTTTTACAAATGTACTTGAGTAAAAGTCTTAAAGTATCTGATATTTACTGTACTTAAATATCAAAAGTAATTTTCTGATATAAAATGTACTTAAGTATTGGAAGTAAAAGTACAAGTAAAAAAAAAAAAGTGTCATCAGTTGTTTATTCTACTGACATCCGGGACATGCGGGACTTCTTACGCACGAAACCCACCAGATGCGGACGGACGCTTTCGTGCGCGCGGACTGAACCCACCAGACACGCAAAGCGCACGCGTACTGCTGCGCACGCGTACTGCTGCGCTTACTTCCACTCCCATGTTACCAGACGTGGGAATTGATTGATATTGATGCTATGATCACACTTTAGTGTGATTATTATTATTATTATTATTATTATTATTATTATTATTAGAATGTTGTTTTGGTTGTATTCAAAATGTATGACTTGATTTAACTTAATTTAACTTAATATGATGCAGATATTGTGCATATTCAATGTATTTCTATGAGATTGCGCACAGGGGCGCAGTGTGAACCGCGCCATGCGTTAACATGGGAGCGGAAGTAAAGCGCGTGCGCCCGCAGCAGTACGCGTGCGCTTTGCGCGTCTGGTTGGTTTTGCGCGTGATTCGCCAAACCTGCGGTCTTAACACATTTCTAATGAGTTATTTTGTAGTAACGAGTAACGAAGATGCTTAGGAGAAATGTATCGGAGTAAAAGTATTCATTTTATTTCAGAAATGTAGTGGAGTAAAAGTGAAAGTTGCCAGAAATATAAATAACGAAGTACAGATACGTGAAAATTCTACTTAAGTACAGTAACGAAGTATTTGTACTTCGTTACATTACAACACTGGTTATCATCTAATGCTGTCGCCTTGCTAAGCTAACACATTGACATCTGTAGTTAACTAGTATACCTTTACGGTTAACTAATCTCCATTCCCAGCCAACTTCTGTTAGCGGCTAGCACGTTGACAAAGCCGCAGCAGTCACCCACTGTGCAGCGATCTGCGCGAGCGTCTTTAGCCACTCCTAGCGAGGTGAGGATGAGTCCGTACCACAGCGCGGCAGACTAATGAAGAGGCAGTGAGGCAGCCGCCAGACAGTCAGACAGACAGACAGACAGACCGAGAGACCACATTGCTGTGGTCTACCGCCGCTGCGCTCTCGCATACACGCCACTTCCCCGTCCCGCGGGCCAGATGTACGTCTCACAGATGACATCGCTGTTTGCTGGAGGGACTTTTTGCGGGCAGCGGAGGTTGAAAGCTTGCAAGGCGTCAGCATTTTTAGTCCCCCCTCCCCGACGGCCCCAGAATATATCTAAGGTGTTTTTTAGATTGTTTTTTTAAGGTTTTTTTTTTATGTATATGTGTGCACTGATGTGATGAAAAGATTAATTTACTTGTAACGTTTTTGGTCCTTTTTTTGCCTGTTCACATAGGCAGGGTCTGTCATAGGGGGGGGGGGGCAGAGCAGAAGCAGACAGATTGCAGGGGATCTGAGATGAGACACCGTTATATGGATGATGACATAGAGAAGCAGACGTGGCAATGCCACCGCTCTGTCCAACATGATTTTACACACACACACCCACGCAATAATAACACACACTTGTTCCGTCTTGCACTTTGGCTTCAACACAGACGCACACAGACACACACACACTAAAGTTATTCGTATATCAGGTTGAGTGAAGGCTTTCCCTTATTAGGGAAGTGGAAGTTAATTCACTGAAAACAGGAAGTGGAAATGACCCGTAAGTGACTCTTGCATGCCTTTTATCCCACCAACTGTGGGGTAAAGGCCATTAGAACTGTACTTCACAACTATATTTTATACTTTATGATACAGGTGCCTTCTGAAGGCATTAGAAATCTTTGCAAATGTTGGTATGACGGAATGATGCTCTACACAAACACACACACACACACACACACACACACACACACACACACACACACACACACACACACACACACACACACACACACACACACAGGTAAATTTGGTGGTTGTTTTTAATTGCGCGGCGTCTCCCCCAGCTCTTCTTCGTTGGTCTGTGCTCCTCTTGTGTTCAAGCTCTCGCTCTCGCTCTCTCGCTCTCTCTCTCTCTCTGGGCGGGTGACACTGACTGGCTGCTTTGTGTTACAAGCCCTCAAAGGTGGGTGGACACACAGGCTGCTTTTTTAAGGAGAGCCTGCTGCTTGCTCAGCGTCTGCTAGTATGAAGTGTGTGTCTGCGGGTGGTGGGGGGGGGGGGGGTTGTGTGTAGTCACACAGCCCACCCAGTCACCCACCACCAACCCAGGCCTCCACAGACCTGGGCGGTTTACCTTGCTGGCCAGCCCTTACATCCATCAATTTCATAGAAATGAACTCATGTCCACACTCTGTCTCTGTCTCTCTGTCTCTCTGTGTGTGTCTGTACTGTAGTCGTCCAGGCCAGCTGAAGGAGCAGGCGGTCCCGGGCGGCCCGCCCCAGGCCCTGTCCCCGGCCCAGCTGCCCGAGGAGGCGGAGTGCCTGACGGTGCCACGCTACAAGCGGGACCTGGTGCAGAAGCTGAAGGTGCTGCGGCAGGAGCTGTCCCAGCAGCAGCCGCAGGCCGGACACTGCCGCATCGGAGGGTCCCGTGAGGAGATCTTTGAGGTAGAGGACACACGCGCAGGCAGGCAGGCAGGCAGGCCAGGCCAGGCAGGGCAGGCAGGCAGGCAGGCAGGCAGGCAGGCGCGCGCACACACAAGAGGCCGCACTACACGCGCGAGCGGCCGCCTACACGGCACGGATCGGTACACACAACACACACACACCTTCAGATACACATGCACACCTTCAGACACACACTCTGTCACAGACAGACACACCCCTTCAGAGAGACACAGAAATCCACATACTGGTACCCAACTTCACAGGCGTGTTGGAAAGACCTCAGCTTTTCAACACAACAATTAGAAATGTGTTGTTGAACAACCTTTGCTTCTCAGATGAAAGGCATTTGTGTAATCTGGACTATAAAAAGCCCCATAAACCTGGACTCGACCATTAAACACACCGTTTACAGCCAACGATGTTGTGTGGGTTGTGTGGGTCCCTAGTAAACAGCAGTCTCTCTTCGTCTCTCTCTCTGCCTGTCTGTCTCTGTTTCTGTCTCTGTCTGTCTGTCTGTCTCTCTTCTCTCACTCTTCACTCTCTAGTCTCTCTTTCTCCTCTTCTCGCTGTCTATCTCTCTTTTTCTCATCACATGTGCACACACACTCAATCACCGGCTCTTCCAACGCGAGGCGTTCTTTCGGTGTGATAGCTGTGTGTGTGTGTGTGTGTGTGTGTGTGTTGTGTGTGTGTGGTGAGAGGTGGCGTTGGACACCAGACATAACTTCATCCCTCCACGATGAGCAGCATGAACAAAGAGCAACAGATTTGGTTGCCCCTAGCAACCGGGCCACTTTGAGGCATGAGCAGAGTCAGCGGCGGGCTCCGTCCTGGGTGCCGCCACGTAAACTCCGTAACGACGCTCTTTATCCACTCATAACTTTTAACGGCGCCGTTAGCTGCAACCCAACTTCACTGAGTGTGCAGCTGCAGCTACACAGGAGAGACGCGTAGTAATAACACAATGAACGCGCGCAGCAGCAGTAGTGCTATCAATAGTATAGTCGCGTACGTGTAAAAGTATAAGTATATCTTGCAGTGTGGCTGTACTGTAAAAAAAAAAACATGAACAGTCACAGAACGTGCATGTGCTGTGTTCACATCTGCTTGTTTTCCTGGAATAGTGTCTGACTCGCCTCTTTTGCTTGGGTCTCACCCGCTCGTCCTGCCTCTGTGGCACAACCTCAGACTCTGAGGTGGTCGCCAGAGGTTCCAGACGACATTGTGAAAGAGGGAAACACACAAGCGACACATTCATGTCCTCGTTGGGGACCTCCGGGCCAAACCAGGGGCTTTCCATAACAGCAGTCTCACCTCTGGTGCTGAGCATGCAGATATAACCCATGTAGGAGTGTGTGTGTTAACACCGGGCTCTGTTTGTCAGGAGTCGTATCGCCAGGTGATGAAGATGCGTCCCAAAGACCTCTGGAAGAGACTGATGGTTAAATTCCGGGGAGAGGAAGGACTGGACTATGGAGGGGTAGCAAGGTGTGTGTACACAAGAGATGTCTTCACTCTTTGAATTAGCCAGTGGTGGACAGTAACTAAGGACATTTACTCAAGTACTATACTTAAGTATGATTTTCGGCTACTTTATACTTCTAGTCCTTTTGAGAGGCAAATGTTGTACTTTTTACTCATTACTACATGTATCTGTTATTAATTAAAATGTTTCTTACTTGCAAATTGAAATAAACAATACAAAATGTAATCACAATCAACAAGGCTTTATTGCTTCACATTTGCCAGCGGCAACATTAAAGCGACACATTCATGCATTAATTATAATCCAATATAATATAAATATTACGATCCTGACATGGACCATTCTGCATAAAGAGTTTTGAATCTTGGTATTTTAGGTATATAATATATATTAACGATATATTAATGTTGTACTTTTGCTTAACATTTTCAATGCAGGACTTTTACTTGTAAGACTATTTCTACAGTGTGGTATTACATATTTTACTAAAGTGTGTGTGTGTGTGTTGTGTGTGGTGTGTGTGTGTGTGTGTGTGTGTGTGTGTGTTCATCAGGGAGTGGCTCTACCTGCTGTCCCATGAGATGCTGAACCCGTACTACGGTCTGTTCCAGTACTCCAGAGACGACATCTACACGCTACAGATCAACCCCGACTCCGCTGTCAACCCGGTCAGTTAGGCGTAGTACGCACCTGGTTGGCATGTTGTTTACATCTGGTTTACACATGATGTAGATCCAGTTTACACACTGCTTTACACATGGTGTACATCCAGTTTACACACTGGTTTACCGTGTTTTATTCCAGAGGTCAGCACTTGTCTAGGGCAGGTGCTCAGTGGGATCCTCACATCCTTAGCATTGCTAGCATCACTGGGTAGCGTGTCCAGGCCGGGGGGTGGTAACATGTTGTGGCTCTGCGTCTGCCTGCAGGAGCACCTGTCTTACT
>PIJE02000510.1:125333-175333 GCA_002895965.2 Coryphaenoides rupestris
GCTCTCCCTGGACCTCATCTCCCTGCTCCTGTGTTTCCAGTTTCAACCGGATCGACATCCCTCCCTACGAGAGCTATGAGAAGCTGTACGACAAGCTGCTGATGGCCATCGAGGAGACCTGTGGCTTCGCCGTCGAGTGACCATCCCGGTGTTCTCTGTGTGGCGGTGGGCGTCAACTCTGTGATGGCTGATGACTCTCTGTCTGTCTGTCTCTTTCTCTCTCTCTGTCTGTCTCTCTCTGAACACTTGAAAGTTGCTCACCTCATAAAGCCTGCTCTGGATTATTATTATTTTTTTACTTTCTTTCCAGCTTAGTAAGAGGTGTGTGTGTGTGGTGTGTGTGTGTGTGTGTGTGTGTGTGTGTGTGTGTGTGTGTGTGTGTGTGTGTGTGTGTGTGTGTGTGTGTGGTGTGTGTGGTGTGGTGTGTGGTGTGGTCTAGGCAGTGAGCTGAAAGATGAATCATTTCTTCTTCTTTTAATCGGCTGTTTATATATATTTTTTTTTTGTCGTCGGGTGGCTTCTCGCCGTTGGAGGAGCCCAGGAAGTGGAGACATTGTAACGTGAGCGAACCGGTGTCTTCCATGTGGGTGCAGAATGTGTCACCCCCACAAACACACACACACGTGTACACACACACACACACACACACCCATCAAGCTGTCCGGTAGCCATATCTTGCCCTCGAGGAGTAGCCAGTTGGCCAACCTCTGCCCACTCGCCTGTCAGCCAATCAGGGCGTTGGATTGAAACTTGTGTCGCGGGGTCCGTTAAGCTAACTCTTTGACCATCGTCCACACTGAACTGACCTGTTGCTATTGTCACCGTGACCGTGTGACGATGGAGGACTTGTGGTCACGGGATGGTTCCCGCGAAGGCATGAATGCATGTCCACCGTGCTCCGTTGGTCCAGCCGTCCACTTTCTTCCACAGGAGGATGACCTGAGCAGCTGCCGTCTCCGCAATTGCTCTGTGTCAGATGGACTTTAAATCCAAGCAGTCCATGCAATAAGACACTTGGCCAGCAGAGGGCTGTCTACTCTCCTGGTTCTCTCTCTCGCTCTCTCTCTGTCATCTCTGACCTCTATTTCTTTCCCTCCCTCTCTCTCTCGTCTCTCTCTCTGTCCCTCTTGCCACGTTTGAGCACTTTAAGAGCGAGTGTCAAGTTTTCGTTTTGTTTGTCCACGGCCCACCTACATTAGAAACACAGACTTGTCAAGTATATACAGTATATCAATATAAATGTAAATCTATGAAGAACACAGAGCTTATTTTGTATATGGCAGCATCTTCTCTGCGTGGTCATGCTCCACAGACCTATCTGCATTCTCAGGTGAATTCCTTTTTTACTTCTCTTTCATTTGACCTTTTATGGGACTATGATGACATACTGAGGAGAAATGTTAAAGAGCGAACGGGGCAACAGAGACACAGCGTACCCATCGGTTGGTTGGAGCCGAGTCCCCGTCCCTAACCCCCTCCCTGCTGGGTCCTGGTGCTTCTGCTGCCGCCGGCTGAATCACGTCCTGCAAACGCTTTTCAGACATATTTTCGAGCCCACGTTGTAATTAATTCTGTCTGGGACAATGGGTTTTATCCGATCAACGGCATCTTTTTCTCCATGGTATTGGTACTGTACCCTCACAGTTGACTTGCTGCTGAGAGAGAGAGAGAGAGAGAGAGAGAGAGAGAGAGAGAGAGAGAGAGAGAGAGAGAGAGAGAGAGAGAGAGAGAGAGAGAGAGAGAGAGAGAGAGAGAGAGAGAGAGAGAGAGAGAGAGAGAGAGAGAGAGAGAGAGAGAGGGAGAGAGAGAGAAGAGAGAGAGAGAGAGAGAGAGAGAGAGAGAGAGAGCTCCAAAACGAGTGTTATTTATTGCTGTGCGCCGGTCCCCTCTTCAGGACCTGGCCACCTCCACCTCTGCTTGGGTGTTTTTGTAATGGCTGCAGCACATTTCTCCTGACACTCACTTCATTTTATTCATATTTGACTTTTTTTTTTTTTTTTACTTTGTTTATGTCTGCCTTGACGCTCTGGGGGACCCTGTATAGACTGCTTTTTGTGTACAGTTATAAGCAAAGGATGGCCTGATTTTACCTTATTATTAACCTCACTCAGAAACTCAGTTAAAATGCATTATTAATATCTTTTTTTCCAACATGTTATGCATACTTACTTGGGCTCCAAGTCGTACTCAGAAGCTGTTAATTACAATTATAGTAAGTGGACTTACTTGTCATATCTACGCACACCAAGTCCATGATGTGCACACAAATGTAATATTTTAAATCTGTAACGGTTACAGACACACATATTTCTGCCTGTGTTCTTGTGTTTGAAACGGGTGTCCAGTTTTCCATGAGTTGCTACAAAACAGAAAACGTACCTTGAAGCCTGTGTTTCAATTAGTAGCAGCCAAAAGTGGCGCTCCACAACATCACATTCAAGTGTAATTTAGATGCTAAAATAGCTTTGCTTGGCATCATTTGAGGTATTTTGGCCCAAAGCTGCTCAGCATTACCTTTCTAGTTTGGCTGCATTCGGTTACACGCAATCGTTTGTTTGTAAATGTACACTCCGATATGACTGTAAATGACTTAATTTCTTTTTTTTAACAGTTCATCCTTTTTTTGTATTTATTGTTAACGTGTGGTTAGTTCTCCAGCTCAGCGGCTCTGTGAGTTTGTAACTGACACCTGTATAAATCTGAATATTAAACCTCTTGTACTCTTGCAGAAAGAAAGCTGAGCAATAAAAACAAATGCTGTTTGGAACTCGCAGCATTCTGTCTTCTAAGACCACTGCTGTCCCTTCCTCCTGTCACCTGACCTCAGCGCTGTTATGAGGACATCAGTCACCCACCTCACATATCAGTTTATTTGGTTTATACCATGAATGACCCTTCAACATACAGTGATACGTTGTGTAAAGGTCTGTCTGATCCGTGTACTGAAAACGGTGACAAACTGTTTGACATCATGCTTTATATAATCTAGATCCTTCAGATGCTTGGGACCCTCCCATGTGTTCAAATGGTGAGGGGCCAGAAGAGGGGGATAAGCCACTCATAATGCTAATTTTGGGTCTGCTGCTTTTATGTACCAGAGCAGCACAGGTAGGAGACTACATAGGTGATGATAACGCATTGACTATTGCTGGTGGTTTGACACACTAATTCAATTAAACATTATCCAATCCTTTCTATCCAATGTTGGGGAGGGGGGCAGGACTCCTGCTGTGACAGCTCAGTGAGAAGGGGCCATGGTCATTGAATCTTATGCAGTAACATTTTTCAATTCTACTCTTCTACACACGCCAGGTGTGCTGAATGATGAATCCCACTTGATCATAAATTGTTTGCTTGTTGGTCATCAGCATAGGTAACAGTACACAAGGGCAGGTGTTGTGTCGTGTGCAAATAGTCGGTAAAAAGAAGGACTTCAGCAGCAGTGAAATCTGTCAGCCAACATCAAAAACCCAACAACGTGTGCGCCCCTCTGCTGAGACAGCATTTACAGCATCAAAGTGATAAGAAAATAGTTTAACATGAAAATGGAAGCATTGCCAAACGCCAAGACGACAAATGAAGGAGGTGGTAGAAGTGGACCGAAGCCTGGAGAGGTGGCTGATCCTGGTGGGAGATCCACCGCCTGGACTGACTCTCCAACATTGTACATGTTCATGTTGGAGGTCTACTGTAGAAACCACTTAAAATGTATTTAGAACCATTACTACTTTTTTTTGTACTGTTTGTTGGTACGCAGCGTTGTACAGAAACGACAAGGAGCCTATTGGCAGACATTCTGAATTGTGATCGATGGACCAATCGTATTTTTATCAGCCAAAGAATAATAATCCAATTGAATCATTATTGTGAAGCGATCTCGATGTTATGGGGTGTTTTTTTTTATGGGTTTTTCCTCATCTTGGTAAGTGCTCTCGACCACTCGTAAAACGTCTTGTGCAAGAAGAGAAAAATAAGACCGTTGGTGAAGAAATCAAAGGGTAGGCCTACTAACAAAATGACAACAGATATGTTGTATTTTATACTTATTTTATATGTTGTATTTTATACTTATTTTATATGTTGTATTTTATAGAAAATAAAGTACTAGCCGGGCAGAGATAACATGCTTCTTCTCACTCAACATTGCAATATGAGTACATCACCCGACCAAGTTTCAAGTGTTTTATTGTCACTTCACAGTTTACACAAGTATAAGCAGTGAGTGAAATTCTTATGTGCAAAACGCCCGACAGCCAACCGCAGTTATAAAAGAATACAATAGAAATAGAATAGAAAACTATATTAAGTTACAAAAAATCTAAACAAAAGAAAACTAAGATAAACAATAACAAACAATATTAAGGAGAGCAATACAAATATAAATCAATGTAATAAAATATATAGTTATATTTTGACATTCACAGAATGTCACAGAATACTACAGACAGTCAAACTAGAACAACACTAGCACCAGCAATTAGCACCAGGACTAGCCCTAGCAGTAACACTAGCACTAGTAGTAACACTAGCACTAGCACTAACACTAGCACTAGCACTAACACTAGCATCGGCACCAACACTTAGCACTACTACCAGCACTTGCACCAGGACTAGCACTAAGCAGTAACACTTAGCACTAGCACACCAGAGCTAGCACTAGCAGTAGCACTAGCACTTGTTCAGCAGCCTGATGGCCTGACTGTGGAAGCTGTCAGATGTACTCTCAGTGCAATAACACACATATCCCCCTTTCTTACTTTTTTTTTCTTACTATGTGAAAAATTAAGCATTTTTGTTGAAACTACAACCTGTCATCGTAACTTCTCTGAGTAGTGTCAAATAACTTTGTATAAGGAAGGAACAACCTAAAGCAGTCAAATGAATACCTGAAAAGCCATAATTGGATGTACTTAAATAAGTATGTATGTAAAACTAGTATTAATCACTTGGTATCAAATAAGCGAAACCTTATGAATTTAAACATGAAATTTCACATTTACATTTGTTATTCACCTTGCATGACGTTCTGGTATTTTATACAACTCTTGACCTTGTATATTCTCAGAACAGTCTGGGATTATTTAACTATTTTCTTCACATAGCATCAGTACCTTTGTAGAACAATACTCTTTCAATAGAGACCGTTTCCTTTCTCTTGCAAAACTTCTCTTCCACCATCGAGGTGGGCTTCTGTCTCTCAGGCTCCGTCTTGGGCCTGTTTCCATGCATTATGAAGTACGTGCTCAGGCCCACTTAACCTTTCAAGCAGTCCCATTGTACCTACTGGCTCAGGCTAGAGCCTCCTTTGGGAAGTGTGGCAGCTTCGATGCATACCACTTCCGACCTGGTCCCACTTAACGACTGTCAGAGGTCCTGTGACTCTGGACGATCCCTTATGAACATGCTCGGGACTCTGGACACTTGCTCATGTGGTTTGATTTTGTGAGAGACAGAAAGGACGTTCAACTTTGTGTGCATCTTCCTATTCGTCAGCAACTCGAAGGAGTAGCTCCTGTTGTAGACTGGTGTAGCACGACAGTTCTGGAACAACTCTGTTCCTGCTTGTTTCCATGTTCTTTGCAGTCCTTCAGCAGTCTGTGTGCTCTCTCTTAGCACTCTTGTTGAATCTCTCGATGACTCCATTTGCTCTCAGATATTAAACACTGGAGCACAGGTGCTTTATCTCTCTCCCTCAGAAAGTTGGCGAATACATGGGAGGTAAACTGTGCAGTCTTTACCGTTTTGTCATTGTATTGACATGACACAGATGAAGCTATCATCATAGACTATGTTCTATCATACTGTCCATTTCCAGCCACCAATATAGCTCACGTAGTCTCTGTTTAGTGCGCACCCTTTCCTGGGTCTGCCATTTTGCCAGATTCACAGTGAAGTGGAAACAACCAAGAGATGCGTGTTGAGCCCTCTCCTCTACTCCCTGTACACCCACGACTGCATGGCTATGCACAACTCCAACGTCTTCATCAAGTTTGCTGATGACACGACAGTGTTGGGTCATGAAATGAGAATGTCGGATGGAATGAAGGCTGTGGTGCCAGTCTTCTTACGCTCACGGGTGGGTGTGTTCTCAGCCGGTGGAGCAGCTGTTTCATCTGCATTGCTATCCTCATCACTTTCGCTTTCCAACACCGCCATGCTGGACGTCGCAGTCATCTCCTGCTGCTCCTTGGTAAGGTATGCCTGCTGCGCTGCTTCACGCTCCTGTCGCCGCTTCAGCTTGGATTGCAGCTTGGCATCGAATGCTCCAAATGTGGCCACTCTGTCGCCCTTCATGCTGGCCAGGAAAGCAATGTCCTCTGGATCGCGGATCAGCTCCTCTGCATTTGGAGACCACAGCGGGAATGTGGCATCCAGCTGCGTGTCGCAGTTGTACATCATGCACCGCAAGATCTGGCGACCACTTGGCAGCTTGGCGCCAGTGATGATGGCATCTGCATCAGTGATGCTGGCGCCCAGACCAAAGACCAGGCTGCGGCTGCTCTGGCGGGAGCCTAAGGGCGGCGGCGCCATCTTGTGAGCGCTGGATCCTGTGGTGGGTGATGGTGGCGTTGAGGGAATTGAGTCAACTGCGATGCAGAGCCACACAGGCAAAGCTATTTATAGGCAAAGCCCACCCCCCCAAAAAGAAAAAAAAAATTGCAGGTGCGAGGAAATATAGAATGGTTCCCGCAAAACAGAGGGTAAAATGTGCGGGAATATGGGAGCAGACAGGTCTCCGTGCTTGAAATGTAACAATGTTGCAACCTTGTGCGTGAATAACTCACACTCACACACAGACACACACAAAGACACACGCACGCACGCACGCACACACACACACACACACACAAAGACACACGCACGCACGCACGCACACACACACAAACACACACACACACACACACACACACTCTAACAGCAGGCCATGTGGGAGGAGGACAGAGTGAAGGGACACAGTACCTATTACCCCCTGTTACGGTTACCCCCTTTTGCCATAAAAGCTGATGTGCCGTTCCACCTCTAAATCACCTCGTATTGCAAAAATATTTTGCATGTATTGTTTTTGCATGGATGGTAACACTTTTAGCACCCAGACAAATCAATATGCTGGAAATGTGTATTTTGATGCACCCACGACCGCATGGCTATGCACAGCTCCAACGTCTTCATCAAGTTTGCTGATGACACGACAGTGTTGGGTCTGATCGCCGACGACGACGAGACAGCCTACAGGGAGGAGGTTGGATCACTGGCACAGTGGTGCCAAGAAAACAACCTCGCCCTCAAGGTCAAGAAGACCAGGAGCTGATCGTGGACTACAGGAAGCGGAGAGGAGAGCACGCCCCCATCTCCATCGACGGTGCTGCAGTAGAGAGAGGTCAGCAGCCTTTCAAGTTCCTCGGCGTGCACATCTCCGAGGACCTCACATGGACCACACACACCACACACGTGGTGAAAAAGGCCCAACAACGCCTGTATTTCCTCAGGCGACTGAGGAAATTCAACATGTGCCCCCGCATCCTCAGAACATTCTACTCCTGTACCATTCGAGAGTGTTCTTACAGGATGCATTCACCGTCTGGTACGGGAACTGCACCGCACTGGAGCGTAGAACACTACAGAGGGTGGGTGCGGACGGCCCAGTACATCGTTGGAGGTGAGCTTCCTCCCTCCTGGATATATACACCAGGCGGTGCGTGGCCAAGGCCAAACGGATTATTAAAGACAATAACCACCCCAGCCACAAACTGTACACACTTCTACCATCAGGCAGGCGATACCGCAGTATCAAGTGACGAGCAGACTCAGAGACAGCTTCCACAGTCAGGCCATCAGGCTGCTGAACAAGTTCGGCATCAATGTCTAAGTGCTAGTGCTAAGTGTTACTGCTAGTGCTAGTCCTGGTGATAAGTTGTTACTGCTGGAGCTAGTGCTGGTAGCAGTGCTAAGTGCTGGTGCTAGTGCTGGTGTTACTGCTAGTGCTGGTCCTGGTGCTAGTGTTACTGCTAGTGCTGGTGCTAGCTACTGGTGTTAGTGCTGGTCCTGGTGCTAGTACTGGTGTTAGTGCTAGTCCTGGTGCTAGTACTGGTGTTGGTGCTAGTCCTGGTGCCAACTGCTGGTGCTAGTGTTGTGTTGACTGTCTGAGAAGGTATTCTGTGACATTCTGTGAATGTCATCATATAACAATGTATATTTTAGTACATTGATTTATGTGTATTGCTCAACCTGGATATTTTGCTGTATATTCCATTGCATTTTATATTTCATTTACTTATTTTACAGAATTTCTATTTATAGTTCTATTTCTATTTTGCACAGTTCTATTTCTATTTTGTAGTTATATTCTATTTTGTATTCTTTATAATTACTGTCGGCTGTCGGGCGTTTTGCACAAAAAGTTTTTCACTCACTGCTTATACTCACGTGTAAATTGTGAAGTGACAATAAAATTTTCAGCCAAAGAATAATAATCCAATTGAATCATTATTGTGAAGCGATCTCGATGTTATGGGGTTTTTTTTTTTATGGGTTTTTCCTCATCTTGGTAAGTGCTCTCGACCACTCGTAAAACGTCTTGTGCAAGAAGAGAAAAATAAGACCGTTGGTGAAGAAATCAAAGGGTAGGCCTACTAACAAAATGACAACATATGTTGTATTTTATACTTATTTTATATGTTGTATTTTATACTTATTTTATATGTTGTATTTTATAGAAAATAAAGTACTAGCCGGGCAGAGATAACATGCTTCTTCTCACTCAACATTGCAATATGAGTACATCACCCGACCAAGTTTCAAGTATTTTATTGTCACTTCACAATTTACACGAGTATAAGCAGTGAGTGAAAAACTTTTTGTGCAAAACGCCCGACAGCCAACAGTAATTATAAAAGAATACAAAATAGAAATAGAACTAGAAAGAACTATAATAAAAAAAATTCAAAAATAAGTAAAATAAAAAATGGAATATACAACAAAAATATCCAGGTGAGCAATACACATATAAATCAATGTAATAAAATATACATTGTTATATGCTGACATTCACAGAATGTCACAGAATACCTTCTCAGACAGTCAACACAACACTAGCACCAGCAATTAGCACCAGGACTAGCACTAGCAGTAACACTAGCACTAGCAGTAACACTAGCACTAGCAGTAACACTAGCACTAGCACTAACACTAGCACTAGCAGTACACAGCACTTAGCACCAGGACTAGCACTAGCAGTAACACTTAGCACTAGCACACCAGAGCTAGCACTAGCAGTAGCACTAGCACTTGTTCAGCAGCCTGATGGCCTGACTGTGGAAGCTGTCAGATGTACTCTCAGTGCAATAACACACATATCCCCCTTTCTTACTTTTTTTTTCTTACTATGTGAAAAATTAAGCATTTTTGTTGAAACTACAACCTGTCATCGTAACTTCTCTGAGTAGTGTCAAATAACTTTGTATAAGGAAGGAACAACCTAAAGCAGTCAAATGAATACCTGAAAAGCCATAATTGGATGTACTTAAATAAGTATGTATGTAAAACTAGTATTAATCACTTGCTATCAAATAAGCGAAACCTTATGAATTTAAACATGAAATTTCACATTTACATTTGTTATTCACCTTGCATGACGTTCTGGTATTTTATACAACTCTTGACCTTGTATATTCTCAGAACAGTCTGGGATTATTTAACTATTTTTTTCACATAACAGCATCAGTACCTTTGTAGAACAATACTCTTTCAATAGAGACCGTTTCCTTTCTCTTGCAAAACTTCTCTTCCACCATCGAGGTGGGCTTCTGTCTCTCAGGCTCCGTCTTGGGCCTGTTTCCATGCATTATGAAGTACGTGCTCAGGCCCACTTAACCTTTCAAGCAGTCCCATTGTACCTACTGGCTCAGGCTAGAGCCTCCTTTGGGAAGTGTGGCAGCTTCGATGCATACCACTTCCGACCTGGTCCCACTTAACGACTGTCAGAGGTCCTGTGACTCTGGACGATCCCTTATGAACATGCTCGGGTCTCTGGACACTTGCTCATGTGGTTTGATTTTGTGAGAGACAGAAAGGACGTTCAACTTTGTGTGCATCTTCCTATTCGTCAGCAACTCGAAGGAGTAGCTCCTGTTGTAGACTGGTGTAGCACGACAGTTCTGGAACAACTCTGTTCCTGCTTGTTTCCATGTTCTTTGCAGTCCTTCAGCAGTCTGTGTGCTCTCTCTTAGCACTCTTGTTGAATCTCTCGATGACTCCATTTGCTCTCAGATATTAAACACTGGAGCACAGGTGCTTTATCTCTCTCCCTCAGAAAGTTGGCGAATACATGGGAGGTAAACTGTGCAGTCTTTACCGTTTTGTCATTGTATTGACATGACACAGATGAAGCTATCATCATAGACTATGTTCTATCATACTGTCCATTTCCAGCCACCAATATAGCTCACGTAGTCTCTGTTTAGTGCGCACCCTTTCCTGGGTCTGCCATTTTGCCAGATTCACAGTGAAGTGGAAACAACCAAGAGATGCGTGTTGAGCCCTCTCCTCTACTCCCTGTACACCCACGACTGCATGGCTATGCACAACTCCAACGTTTCTGTGAAGTGACAATAAAATACTTGAAACTTGAAACTTGAGATCAGTGCCTCATGGCAAGTGAAATATCTACAGCCAGTATTCATCCTGCACATTAATGTACGGACCAAGTTCATTTGTCATATTCTGTCTTGAGCATAAAGAAAAGTTTCAAGCAAATAGGAGAATTAATTAAGTGAAATTAATTAACAGGGATAATTTTTTCTTTGGGGGGGGAAGGACCCAAATGCAAAGAAAGTTAAGTCACTTTAATGATTTAAAGAGAGTCACAAGCTCTCTGACGGGGCGGGGATGGGTTCTGCTGGCGTTCACTTCTTGGTGGCCGTATGTGCGCTGACCACCAAGACACCTACATGGGCATGGTCTCCGGGCGTATTTAACGTCCCGACTTAAACATAAGAGAAGGCTTTCCACAGGATTTTAACCCAGGACTGCAGAGCTGAAGGTAAGAGCTCTCTCCGCTGTGCCACCGAGACACCACGCTATGAAGCGGTCGGAGGTGACATTACACTTATGCTGCATTGTTAAGCTGGAAAAGGACAAGAGATTTCCATTGTGACTTGAACACATGACCTTGGAGTTGATAACAATGCACTCTCTCCACTGCACCATCAGGACATAATACAATTAACAGGGGTTAGTGTTAGGGCGTTGACTTAAAAGTAACACTTCATAGTGTGCCGTCTCAGTGGTACAGCGGAGAGTGTTCTTACCTTGAGCTCTGGGTTCAAATCTCAGTCACGCTCCATGCAGAACTTGAACTGACAACCGAGAACTCTAGCCGCTGTGCCACCGAGACACCACACTATGAATTCGTTAAGTTGAGTCATATTATAGGACTGTTGTTAATGTAAATGCCCGGTGGGCCGGATTAAACAACGCAACAAGGCCGTAGTTTGCCCACCTCTGATTTAACCACTTCATAATTCATATTTTGTACTTTATTTTATCTTAAAGTTGCACAGGACATTTGAGCCACTTGTTTTACTATTTGTCTACCTTGAAAAACATGAGATGTTTGCTGCCCAGCTTTCAGTTTTATTTACATTTAAATAATTTGAAAGGTGTTTTATTAAGGCTATTACAGCATGTTGGCAGTGTTTAATATTTACATTATTTTTGTTAATAAACTGTTCTGAAGTTTAACTAATGAACCGTCTGGTGTTTTCTTCATTTGTCATAATCAGGATACTCTTCAAACTGCCAGCATTATCAAATTATATCAATCAATATGGGGAATAAAATCATGATTATATTTGTTGCCAGATCGCCCAGCCCAAGGTCCACACACATGCAAATCTTTCCTCCCTCCTTTCTCTGGGTTACAACTAATTGGGGAGACCCATGGAGATGCAGCAATGCATCCTAAAACACCCTTTTCCTGGAGATCTTGAGCTCATCAGTCACAGCCTGCCTTAGAGAGAAATGGAGGCCTCCTCAGTCTCTATTTGTACCAGCACAACTCTGCTTTGAGTTGTATTTTGTGTACAAATCTTTTTGCACACCTAATCTCTTGTACCTTAATCTCTGGTGCAGTCTGGTGGGGTGACTAAATAATGGAGACAGAAATGTAATGATTGTTTATGTGTTGATTAAAGCAAATTTTAAGAGACAGTTAGGACTGATTACATTATTGGTCTAAATCCCACCTCTTCATTCACTGGAAAATTACAAAGGAATGTCACCGCCCCCTGGTGGTCAAAAGAAACCAGGAGTAAAAAGAAAAGAAAAAAAGACAACTGTCATCCAATAAATAACCTTCACAGGAAGTTAGGAAGACACACTGGAAGCAATTTAAATATCATATTTTGACAATTAGGATTTTTTCTGCTGCCTGTGCTTACAATAC
The DNA here is from genome assembly GCA_002895965.2 of Coryphaenoides rupestris. NCBI lineage: Eukaryota > Metazoa > Chordata > Actinopteri > Gadiformes > Macrouridae > Coryphaenoides > Coryphaenoides rupestris. Next base: position 137,776 of record PIJE02000510.1, read on the forward strand.
TTAAAATGCAGTGAGCAGCTGTAAAACATTCTTAAAGTACCAAGTATTAAAATCATGGAGGAAGAGGACTCGGGTCTACAGTGTCGACTACTTCCCGTTAGCAGCAGAGGTGATAAAGGTTTGCTAAAAATGTCTTGTCAACAAAACAGTCGATCCAGTAAATAAAATAAATGTACTTGAGGCCATCGCCACGGTGCTATCGTAGGCTGCCGCTGCTGTACTGGAAGGAGGCCATTTGGAGGCGCTTCCGCAGCCTCTGCACTTCCCGCTCCTGGAAGAAGTCGTCCTGGTCGTTCTGGATGATGACACTCTGTAGCTGGCCGATCTCCCGCTCCATCCTGGAGCGAAGCTCTCTCTTCATCTTCATTAGGGCCTGGACACACAACAGCAGGGACTGGTCAGGTAACGCTGACTTTACGCGTTGCATGCTCCAACATCAGAGTAGTGCGCCAAATTGAAATACACCACGACAGCAACTTCATGTGTGTACGTGTGAAGTTAGGATTTAAAATTAGGTTTGCCCATAAAAGCATGGGAGACAGCTGCCAGTCCTTTTATACCGTGTTGCAACCAACTTACCTTCTCCTGGGCTTTCTTGCGAACCTGGATCTCCTGCCTCTCTTGTGCAAGCGTCTCGGCCAGCAGAGAAAACTGAAATGGAGCAAGGAGGTTAACCTCAAACCTGCACTGTTCCTTTTATAACACAATATACTGCCACAAGGGCTTTCAAAGTTAACCCCATAACAACAGGTTAACGCAACTTCGTCATATATTTTAGTGCATATATTTTGTGTAAATCAAGGGTGGGGGGGGCAATAAAGGATTATGGGATGGCTCGCATGGGAACACATGGCACGTTCACTTAGAGTTAACAAGTGTTCCCATGCGAGCCATCCCATAATCCTTTATTGCCCCCCCCACCCTTGATTTACACAAAATATATGCACTAAAATATATGACGAAGTTGCGTTAACCTGTTGTTATGGGGTTAACTTTGAAAGCCCTTGTGGCAGTATATTGTGTTATAAAAGGAACAGTGCAGGTTTGAGGTTAACCTCCCTGCTCCATTTCAGTTTTCTCTGCTGGCCGAGACGCTTGCACAAGAGAGGCAGGAGATCCAGGTTCGCAAGAAAGCCCAGGAGAAGGTAAGTTGGTTGCAACACGGTATAAAAGGACTGGCAGCTGTCTCCCATGCTTTTATGGGCAAACCTAATTTTAAATCCTAACTTCACACGTACACACATGAAGTTGCTGTCGTGGTGTATTTCAATTTGGCGCACTACTCTGATGTTGGAGCATGCAACGCGTAAAGTCAGCGTTACCTGACCAGTCCCTGCTGTTGTGTGTCCAGGCCCTAATGAAGATGAAGAGAGAGCTTCGCTCCAGGATGGAGCGGGAGATCGGCCAGCTACAGAGTGTCATCATCCAGAACGACCAGGACGACTTCTTCCAGGAGCGGGAAGTGCAGAGGCTGCGGAAGCGCCTCCAAATGGCCTCCTTCCAGTACAGCAGCGGCAGCCTACGATAGCACCGTGGCGATGGCCTCAAGTACATTTATTTTATTTACTGGATCGACTGTTTTGTTGACAAGACATTTTTAGCAAACCTTTATCACCTCTGCTGCTAACGGGAAGTAGTCGACACTGTAGACCCGAGTCCTCTTCCTCCATGATTTTAATACTTGGTACTTTAAGAATGTTTTACAGCTGCTCACTGCATTTTAAGTATTGTAAGCACAGGCAGCAGAAAAAATCCTAATTGTCAAAATATGATATTTAAATTGCTTCCAGTGTGTCTTCCTAACTTTCCTGTGAAGGTTATTTATTGGATGACAGTTGTCTTTTTTCTTTTCTTTTTTACTTCCTGGTTTTCTTTTTGACCACCAGGGGGCGGTGACATTCCTTTGTAATTTTCAGTGAATGAAGAGGTGGGGATTTAGACCAATAATGTAATCAGTCCTAACTGTCTCTTAAAATTTTGCTTTAATCAACACATAAACAATCATTACATTTCTGTCTCCATTATTTAGTCACCCCACCAGACTGCACCAGAGATTAAGGTACAAGAGATTAGGTGTGCAAAAAGATTTGTACACAAAATACAACTCAAAGCAGAGGTTGTGCTGGTACAATAGAGACTGAGGAGGCTTCCATTCTCTCTAAGGCAGGCTGTGACTGATGAGCTCAAAGATCTCCAGGAAAAGGGTGTTTTAGGATGCATTGCTGCATCTCCATGGGTCTCCCCAATTAGTTGTAACCCAGAGAAAGGAGGGAGGAAAGATTTGCATGTGTGTGGACCTTGGGCTGGGCGATCTGGCAACAAATATAATCATGATTTTATTCCCCATATTGATTGATATAATTTGATAATGCTGCCAGTTTGAAGAGTATCCTGATAATGACAAATGAAGAAGACACCAAAGGGTTCATTAGTTAAACTTTAAAACAGTTTATTAACAAAAATAATGTCAATATTAAACACTGCAAACATGCTGTAATAGCCTCTATGCACAGCTCCAACGTCTTCATCAAGTTTGCTGACGACACGACAGTGTTGGGTCTGATCGCCGACGACGACGAGACAGCCTACAGGGAGGAGGTTGGATCACTGGCACAGTGGTGCCAAGAAAACAACCTCGCCCTCAACGTCAAGAAGACCAAGGAGCTGATCGTGGACTACAGGAAGCGGAGAGGAGAGCACGCCCCCATCTCCATCGACGGTGCTGCAGTAGAGAGGGTCAGCAGCTTCAAGTTCCTCGGCGTGCACATCTCCGAGGACCTCACATGGACCACGCACACCACACACGTGGTGAAAAAGGCCCAACAACGCCTGTATTTCCTCAGGCGACTGAGGAAATTCAACATGTGCCCCCGCATCCTCAGAACATTCTACTCCTGTACCATCGAGAGTGTTCTCACAGGATGCATCACCGTCTGGTACGGGAACTGCACCGCACTGGAGCGTAAAACACTACAGAGGGTGGTGCGGACGGCCCAGTACATCGTTGGAGGTGAGCTTCCCTCCCTCCTGGATATATACACCAGGCGGTGCGTGGCCAAGGCCAAACGGATTATTAAAGACAATAACCACCCCAGCCACAAACTGTACACACTTCTACCGTCAGGCAGGCGATACCGCAGTATCAAGTGACGAGCAGACTCAGAGACAGCTTCCACAGTCAGGCCATCAGGCTGCTGAACAAGTGTGAAGTGACAATAAAATACTTGAAACTTGAAACTTGAGATCAGTGCCTCATGGCAAGTGAAATATCTACAGCCAGTATTCATCCTGCACATTAATGTACGGACCAAGTTCATTTGTCATATTCTGTCTTGAGCATAAAGAAAAGTTTCAAGCGAATAGGAGAATTAATTAAGTGAAATTAATTAACAGGGATAATTTTTTCTTTGGGGGGGGAAAGACCCAAATGCAAAGAAAGTTAAGTCACTTTAATGATTTAAAGAGAGTCACAAGCTCTCTGACGGGGCGGGGATGGGTTCTGCTGGCGTTCACTTCTTGGTGGCCGTATGTGCGCTGACCACCAAGACACCTACATGGGCATGGTCTCCGGGCGTATTTAACGTCCCGACTTAAAGCATAGAGAGAAGGCTTTCCACAGGATTTTAACCCAGGACTGCAGAGCTGAAGGTAAGAGCTCTCTCCGCTGTGCCACCGAGACACCACGCTATGAAGCGGTCGGAGGTGACATTACACTTATGCTGCATTGTTAAGCTGGAAAAGGACAAGAGATTTCCATTGTGACTTGAACACATGACCTTGGAGTTGATAACAATGCACTCTCTCCACTGCACCATCAGGACATAATACAATTAACAGGGGTTAGTGTTAGGGCGTTGACTTAAAAGTAACACTTCATAGTGTGCCGTCTCAGTGGTACAGCGGAGAGTGTTCTTACCTTGAGCTCTGGGTTCAAATCTCAGTCACGCTCCATGCAGAACTTGAACTGACAACCGAGAACTCTAGCCGCTGTGCCACCGAGACACCACACTATGAATTCGTTAAGTTGAGTCATATTATAGGACTGTTGTTAATGTTAAATGTTCCCGGTGGGCCGGATTAAACAACGCAAACAAGGCCGTAGTTTGCCCACCTCTGATTTAAACTACTTCATAATTCATATTTTGTACTTTATTTTATCTTAAAGTTGCACAGGACATTTGAGCCACTTGTTTTACCCATTTTGTCTACCTTGAAAAACATGTGAGAATGTTTGCTGCCCAGCTTTTCAGTTTTTATTTACATTTAAATAATTTGGAAAGGTGTTTTATTAAGGCTATTACAGCATGTTGGCAGTGTTTAATATTTACATTATTTTTGTTAATAAACTGTTCTGAAGTTTAACTAATGAACCGTCTGGTGTTTTCTTCATTTGTCATAATCAGGATACTCTTCAAACTGCCAGCATTATCAAATTATATCAATCAATATGGGGAATAAAATCATGATTATATTTGTTGCCAGATCGCCCAGCCCAAGGTCCACACCACATGCAAATCTTTCCTCCCTCCTTTCTCTGGGTTACAACTAATTGGGGAGACCCATGGAGATGCAGCAATGCATCCTAAAACACCCTTTTCCTGGAGATCTTTGAGCTCATCAGTCACAGCCTGCCTTAGAGAGAATGGAAGCCTCCTCAGTCTCTATTGTACCAGCACAACCTCTGCTTTGAGTTGTATTTTGTGTACAAATCTTTTTGCACACCTAATCTCTTGTACCTTAATCTCTGGTGCAGTCTGGTGGGGTGACTAAATAATGGAGACAGAAATGTAATGATTGTTTATGTGTTGATTAAAGCAAAATTTTAAGAGACAGTTAGGACTGATTACATTATTGGTCTAAATCCCCACCTCTTCATTCACTGAAAATTACAAAGGAATGTCACCGCCCCCTGGTGGTCAAAAGAAAACCAGGAAGTAAAAAAGAAAAGAAAAAAGACAACTGTCATCCAATAAATAACCTTCACAGGAAAGTTAGGAAGAACACACTGGAAGCAATTTAAATATCATATTTTGACAATTAGGATTTTTTCTGCTGCCTGTGCTTACAATACTTAAAATGCAGTGAGCAGCTGTAAAACATTCTTAAAGTACCAAGTATTAAAATCATGGAGGAAGAGGACTCGGGTCTACAGTGTCGACTACTTCCCGTTAGCAGCAGAGGTGATAAAGGTTTGCTAAAAATGTCTTGTCAACAAAACAGTCGATCCAGTAAATAAAATAAATGTACTTGAGGCCATCGCCACGGTGCTATCGTAGGCTGCCGCTGCTGTACTGGAAGGAGGCCATTTGGAGGCGCTTCCGCAGCCTCTGCACTTCCCGCTCCTGGAAGAAGTCGTCCTGGTCGTTCTGGATGATGACACTCTGTAGCTGGCCGATCTCCCGCTCCATCCTGGAGCGAAGCTCTCTCTTCATCTTCATTAGGGCCTGGACACACAACAGCAGGGACTGGTCAGGTAACGCTGACTTTACGCGTTGCATGCTCCAACATCAGAGTAGTGCGCCAAATTGAAATACACCACGACAGCAACTTCATGTGTGTACGTGTGAAGTTAGGATTTAAAATTAAGTTTGCCCATAAAAGCATGGGAGACAGCTGCCAGTCCTTTTATACCGTGTTGCAACCAACTTACCTTCTCCTGGGCTTTCTTGCGAACCTGGATCTCCTGCCTCTCTTGTGCAAGCGTCTCGGCCAGCAGAGAAAACTGAAATGGAGCAGGGAGGTTAACCTCAAACCTGCACTGTTCCTTTTATAACACAATATACTGCCACAAGGGCTTTCAAAGTTAACCCCATAACAACAGGTTAACGCAACTTCGTCATATATTTTAGTGCATATATTTTGTGTAAATCAAGGGTGGGGGGGGGGGCAATAAAGGATTATGGGATGGCTCGCATGGGAACACTTGTTAACTCTAAGTGAACGTGCCATGTGATTTGGACATTCAGTGAGTACTGGCGGACAACATTGTAAACTCCCACAAGCAGCAACTAGTGAAGACATCACGTCTCACATCCGGTCTGTCTTTGTTTATTGCAAATCTGTCGGTTGGCACGTTGTATCATGCAGGCGCAATCTTTGTGAGCCTGCTGTGGTTCAGTTTCGCTAATACTACTAGAGTACACCCAAACGGTCGCTGTAATACTGCACCCAACTTACCTAATCACTACTTCTGTAAAACCGATAGATATCAGCATTATATCTCAATAGGAATGTACAATTATGATAACTATATAAGATATAAGAAAAAATGTCAACAAAAAAACAAATATAGGAAAGGGACGAATGAAGCAAGGGTGACCCAGATTATTGAAAAGTTTGTGGTAATGTCATTGTTGCATGGGTGATGGCCGTAACATTTAACATGACAAGTCCTGGGGGACGGTGGCACAGTGCTTGCACTGCTGCCTCACAACAAGAAGGTCCTGGGATCGATTCTCGCCTGGGGCGCTGTTGACTGTGGGTGATCTCCCAGGTGGGTGATCTCCCGGCTTTTCTGTGTGGAGTTTGCATGTGCTCCGCGGGGTCTCCTTACGGAGTAAAAAACGTGAAGATCGCCTCTCCTGACCAAGATGTGGACGTAAAACCTGGAGCTGTGCTGATGGGTTAAATGCAGAGGACGCATTTCCACGGGCCACCCTCCCTGTGTGTGTGTGTGTTTGGCGGCCGCCACTTCCCGCTGTGAGTTGTGTGAATTAATAAAGATCTTCTTCCTTTCAATTTTTGTCATTCCGCTGTAATAATGATATTTGATGACGTGTTTACATATGCGTTACATATTATGTCTTACATATATATTGTCATTACATACGCTCTCACACCCCCCCCCCCCCCCCCCATATAGATAAGTTAATATTATCTATGTTTTTAACACAGCGATGAAGAGGCTCGCCGATGCGTGGCAGGATAGCACGTTAAATATGTGGACATGTCCGGGAGTCCAACCTGTGTAGAAGATACAGACCATCCTCGCTCTGCGCGTCTCTGTAACCATTCCCATCAGGGGCGCTGATAGACTATCAGCTGATAGCTGATAGTTGGTGATAGAGATGGGACTGCATGGTAACAAATAACAGGGCGTGCTGTGCTGAGCCTTGCCGGGGTAAAGAAGAGGGGGCGTGTTCTTGCGAAGAGGGGCTATTTCACAAGACGTGCGTGCAGGCACACGGGAGTGTATTTGAAATCCTCATATTGGACTTATCTCTCCGCCATTGAGAAATACCATATTGAAGTGATCCAATAGAGTGAAACATAAGGGATGCTCATGTAAGCATGACATCCATGTGTGTGTGTGATGAGAGGGGGCCAAACCTGGTCTCTGTAGTAGTTCTCCATGGAGGAGATGTGGTCCAGGTGACGTCGGTTCTGCTCTCGTCGGTGTTCCTTGGCGTAGGACCTCTCCTCGTTCAGACGGGCCTTCTGCAGGGCCAGGCCCTCGGAGAACACCTCACGCAGCATCTGCAGGTGCGCGCACGCACGCATGCACACACACTTTAAGTTATTTGTATTTCATTTTGCATTATTTTAAATGACATATACTACTAAAGACACTTGCATGGCTTTCAAAAGTAGCCTTTAAAAGTAGCTGTACTCCACAACTATATTTAATACTTTATGCCATAGTTGCCTTCTGAAGGCATTCAATGATGTGGCAAACTGAACTTTACAATTGTCATGATCAATACACAGTAGGTGTACAGTTAAATCAGATATTGCAAATTCTTGTCACTGAGCCATGTCACTGTCCCCCTGGAGCATGCCGGCGGTACCGCGGGCTCACCTTCTCCTCCCTGGAGCGTGCGCGGGTCAGGCGGGCGCGCAGCTGCGTGTGGTAGCTGCTGTGGTACTTGTTGGCGCGGGCCACCTGCTGCCGCTGCTCCCGCAGCCGACTCTGGGCCGACTTCTGCTGCTGGATCCTCTCCTTGAAGTCCCTCTGGAAGGCACCGCCAGTGTACACGTCACGTGGCCATAGAACACCCAGCACACTCCACATACAATATGAGCAGGGGGACATCCCGGATGGAACCATCAACAGCAACAAGGTTTGATCCCCTTGCCTGTCATTTGTTTTTATTGTAAATTGTCTTACTTTCTGCCCAAAGCAGTGGCCATGCTTGTGTGAAGAAAAATATTCAATCATCAACGTTTTGATACATTCCGATGGCGCGAGTTAAGTGGAATATACGTTCCACTGGTGGTTCTACACCTAACCGCGCACAGACACCCCTGGGTGGGGTTTGCAGTGGAACCACCACACAGGGTTGGGTCTGGCTTGTGGGCCGGAAGGCCACTGGGAAGAAATGACTTTGAAGACGTGTGTGTGTGCGTGTGTCTCACCAGTCTCTTGTTGTGCTCTCGCTCTTTGCGAATGATCTCCGCCAGTAGCTCCTGTCTCCTCTGGGCGTCCTCCACCTGCAGAGTTCACCATTAAACCACCATTCATTCACCATGACCATGAAATGGTCATTGAACTTCCTCAGTCCCCACTAATGGTTTGCACCCATTTCACCCATTTGTAGGTAAGATTTGAGAGTTGTAATGACAGAGCAGAAGAGGGCATGATTAACCCTAACCGGTCAGAAATTATCCAAGCGCAGTCTAAAGCCTAAATGGTCTCATATTGTGTGTACAGTCAACTGGAACAGTTAGCACTCAAATATATAATATATGTATTTACATATTTTATAAACAAATCGAACAAAAGGCTTTTTGAGACAGCATTCCCAGTATGCTGGCATGTCATACCAACCCTCCCAATACAACACCCGGCCTTAATTGTCCCCTTTTACTTGCCAGTGCACCCCAGTAAGAGAGCATGGCTAGGCTAAGCTAACTGGCTAGCAGCAGGTCATGTGGTGGTGGTACCTGGCTGCCCAATTTGCGTCGCTGGTGGTGGTGGGCGCTGGAGGCGGCCAGACCGTGCAGGCGGTCCACCTGGCCCATCTGCTGCTGCCACATGCGGGCCAGGCCGTGCGGGGAGAGCTGGAGGAGCGGGAACTCCTGCAGGAGTACGGGGAGCAGGTCGTTCTCCTTCACCTTCACTGGGGGGAAGGGAGAGAGGGAAGTATCCATGTCAGGATCCCTGGCTGACATCAACGATGAATGTCTGTTGAAACATTACTTGCTGGTTCTATGATAAATTAGCTTAATAATAACAACAATAAAACACCAGGCGTTGACATTTTAACCTGCTCAGCAAAGTCTGTGACATTTACATGACTTTACTGTAAATACGTCCTGATTCAACTCCAGCGACAACAAACGCCTTCTGCATTATTGGTGCCATTTCAATTGGTACCCTGTGTGCACTCAGATAGTCAGCACACAGCGTTGTTAGCAGCTTAGCTTATCTATGAAATGTGAGTTTAAATATCCACATCCCTGATTTCAAGGAAGTGGTTTCATAATATGTAGACATGACACACACACACACACACACACACACACACACACACACACACACACACACACACACACACACACACACACACACACACACACACACACACACACACACACACACACACACACACACACACACACACACACACACACACACGAATGAGCTGTCAGTATCAGGTACCACCCATCCGGCCAGGCATCATGGGGGAGGAGGAGCTCTCACTTGGAGGGGCTTTCCTGGGGTGGTCCTGCCGGCGGCGCGCGGCGCTGTGTCTGAGGGGGGCGGAGCGGGGCTGGGCCGCCACCGGCTTTTTCCTCTCCCGTTGTCCGGGAGACGAGTGACGAGTCCGTGGGAGGTCCCTCAAAATGGCCTCCCTGTACTCCCGCTCCTTTACATAGGAACACACACACATGTTATTCCGCAAGAAACAATTATGGGTTTAGTGACAGTAGTTAATATAGTAAATATAAATACCATGGTTGTATTACATCTCTTTCTTCGCTGAATAGCAGCTTTGATTTCGCAACAAGTTGCATGAGGCCCTCACAAACAATACAAAGGGATCAGGACCATGGAGAACGGCCATTCCCTCCCACACACGCCCTGGGAGGAGTAATTGCTCATTGCTATTATCCTGTGCAGCTGCTGTGTGATTGGCAGGTAGGGGGAACACCTGCCGGCCATGAGGCTACCAGCCAGTCCACCGGGCATAGAAGCCGGCAGAACCACCCAGCAGGAGAGGACGTGGCAACCTCTAGCGTACAGTAAGAGCCCTGTCGAGTGAACTGTAGAGTGAACACTCACTGCAGAGTGAACTGTTGTGCGTGTTACACCCCCCCCTTGTCTCACCCCTTCATCCACACACACACTCCAGCCTGCCCCAAAAGAGCGCATACCCCGATCTGGGAGGAATTCCCCTTTAGTTCCCACCACATTAAATAAACCCCCGTCACCCTGTTCACTGTTTGCACCCCCAGGAGTACGTGAATGCAATCCAACTGCCACATATACATAACAAATGGTAAATAGTTAGCACTTTTATCCAAAGTGATTTACAGTTGCCTCACATTCACCCATTCATACACCAACGGCGGTACCAACCAACACGTCAGGAGCAGTTAGGGTTAGGTGGTGTCTTGCTCAGGGACACCTCGACACTTAGCTAGGAGGGGGAGCCCGGGGATCGAACCAGCATCCTTCCTGCTCTTACCTCCTGAGCTACTGCCGCCCCCATACCACATGTTAGGCCACATGTTAGGCCAGTATCGGCCTGGTTATACCGATCCACAGTATCGCAGCACCCCGAGTATTCTATCATATCAACTATGCTCTGTTCGACCACGGCCATTTAAAAAAACAATGGCAGAAACAATAGATCTGAAGATCTGTTCATATAAACCGCAACAAAGATAAAATCTATATTTGTAGATTTTTGTGCGTCAATTAACTTCCAACACTCAAAAATGGCTGTCATATGCCATAGTGATGTCGCCGCCAGTCTCTGACCAGCTCTCGTGTCGAAGGAACCACTAGCATGTGATCCTGTCATGTGCACTAATGGCCACAGGCATGGCTGAGCCCAGCGTCTCAATAGTAAACACAGGGCCATTGTTAAGGAAAAATAGAGCGGGGGGGGGGGGGGGGGGTGAACTCACGGCTTGCTGTGCCCTGAGCCTCTCCTGGGCCAGCCTGGCTTCCTCTCTGGCCTCGTAGCGCCTCAGCTCCTCCTCGTAGGCCTCATTCACTAGCTGCTGCTGCAACACACACACACACACACACACACACACACACACACACACACAGCTTCTTAACACCACCATCATGCACACTACAGTCTGTCTCATGGCAGTCTTAACGCTTTGTGTTTTGATAGCTTTATTTTGTACCTTATGGTCACTGAAAATGGCTGATGTAAAGGCATGAGAATAACAATATGTAATTCTTCAACAGTGATTGACTCTGGTCTTAGAGTATGTGTGTGTACGTGCGTGCATGTGAGTGTGTGCGTGTATGAGATCCCTGATGAAGGAGGGGGAGGTCCTACCTGGCAGACTCTTCTTCCTCTCTCCTGGCCGTGGCTCCTGGTGGAGGTGGGGGCAGGCTGCAGGTTGGTCTGGCGCCGGGGCCCCGGGACCCTGGTGGGGCCCCCTGGCTGGCTCTGTGCCTGAAGAGGGGATGGAGAGCGAGGCGGTGTGTGTTGTTTGGGCTGAGGGCGGGGCGTGTCTGGAATACAACCACACACAAGTAGTGGTTAGCGAGAGGCAGCCTGTGTCAATCGTAACATTTATAGTGCTGTGTGTGTGTGTGTGTGTGTGTGTGTGTGTGTGTGTGTGTGTGTGTGTGTGTGTGTGTGTGTGTGTGTGTTAGGGCTGGGTATCGTGTCAAATTGAGTTTCGATACCAGTGCCAAAACGATACTTTTTTCGATACCTATGTGTAAATAAAAGCACATTTCATAATGCAATTGCCAGAACATGTTTTTACTGTAATACCTGTAATATCTTTTTACATTAGTTTTTCAAATAGAAAGAGTCCAAGTGTCATTCATTTCAAGTATGAAATATTTATTGCTCCTTTTTCACTTTGACAATTTGTAAACTAGGCCGTGTTTCCCATACATTGATTTATTTGTGGCGGCCCACAACAGAATGAAAACTGAGCTTTAATGATCCCACCCCCCTCGAAGTTCACCAGATTATGCCTTATAGTCTTAACTTGAAAATGTCTAACATTTTCACACACAGAGAAAGAAGCTCTCAAATTGCACCAGATTAATGCATTTTAAGTTTAAAATGTCCACATTTTTAACTTACTCTATCCATGTTGAGGAAGCAGTCTGTTCCCCGTTATCGTTAACGTTACCGCGAGTAGTAACGTTAGTAGTCGGTGTTTGCAGTCAAACACAGTGCAGCTCTCTTGTCTCAGGTTAATGACGTGCGAGATTAAATGCTTCATTAAATTAGAAGTGTTGCCACCCGCGCCAGCTATGGTCTGATCACAAATATTGCATTTTGCACCGTCCCTACTTTTTACAAAATGTAACCAGACCTTGGACCGTGGTTTGGACATTTTTCCACTCTCTGCAAATGCGGACATCCACATGGCTCAGTGTTTACATGCGTAGTGATGTAGAAACGCAAGGACGCAATTAATGGAGCCCCGCCCCCCGATCAGAACCGCAAATTAACGGAGACCCCCCCCCCCCCCCCCCCCCCATCAGAACCACGAATTAACGGAGCACTCTCCCCCTCCCCCCCAGAGACGCTGACTCGGACACCGACGCGCACCTCACGGTAGCGTAATTGCGCATCCTTGGCACAATATCTGTGATGTCCACCAATGTCCCAAACCACAATACGCCCTTGCATACCGCCACCTAAACCAGCAGTCTCATTAGATTTTAGAACAAATATAGTGATTGGATGAGAGAAAAAAAAAAAAAAAAGTACCGAAGTTTGGCACCGAATGTTCTGACCTCTGCCGGTGCTCGGTAGTACTGCAGTGATTCGGTCGGTACCAAAAAAGTACAGAATTTCGATACCCAGCCCTAGTGTGTGTGCGCGCGTGCACACCGGTGTGTGTGTAGCCGTCTCCATGCTGGGACTGTGGGTCATCTTCAGTGAGTTGGCTGGAATCTCCACTCTCCCCCAGCACACGTTGCAGCATCTGCACGGACAGAACCATGGTCAACTTCTCACACACACACACACACACACACACACACACACACACACACACACACACACACACACACACACACACACACACACACACACACACACACACACACACACACACACACACACACACACACACACACACACACACACACACACACACACACGCACGCACCTGGTCGAGGTCCTCGAGGCGTCGGGAGAGTTTCTCTGACATGTGGTGGAGCTCCTTCTCTGCTGCCTTATTCTTTCTCCTGCGGGACGACAGTGCCCCCTCCTCCTCCTCATCCTCCTTCTCGTTGCCCTCCTCCCCCTCTTCCAGCGACACCACGCTGCACAGACAACAGCAGGAGACAACATGTAGCTGGAGTGTTGCAGTGAGACACAACTGTGGAGTGACTTATATATTGCAATTAACCAAGAAAACACTATGGCCATTTGACTCATGTCACGGAGAGATGAAAGAGAGACAGAGTAAAGATTGATATAATGTTTCCAATTAACTTTTGCTCACATAATGCTCATTGCCATCGTGTACCCAGTTGCTTGTAGAGCGCGCACGCACACGCACACACACACACACAGAGATCTTCTCACCTCGCTGCTGTCTTCTCCCATCCCAGGAACGAGCTCCCTTCTTCCTCTGCCCGCTCCTCCGTGTCCGGGGGGCATATGGCGGCGGGGTGCGCCTCCTCCGGCAGGGTGAGGAAGACAACGTCTGGCTGAACATGGAACAGCACCCTACTGGCACCCCCGCTAGCTGGCTGTGAGAGGGAGGGGGTATGGTCAGGCGTGAAACTGTTCTAACCTAGGGTGTCTTCTAATGTAAACCAACCTACAAGCAGTGTTTTAGGTAATTCAAAAATACAAAGAAAGCTCCATTAGGGGTAATAGAATCTGGCATATCATGCTGAATCACGACCACTTTATGGGGATAAACACTAGACAGAACACCCATGTGTTGGCAATACACTGTTGATGGGTTGTTACAATATGGGTGCATGTGTGTCATACCTCCAACGTTTCCACCTCCTCCAGCGTGCTGATCCTCTTTTGACTAGACTCAGACCTTGCACTCGGAGCTGGAAGAGAAGTGTGGGGTTGTTATAAAAAAGAAGACCCAGGCGGACACCAACACGGACACACACACACACATCAATACCAATTTTCATTTCCAATTATGGTTTGGAGAGGGAGAACTCACCAGGAGAGGGGACCTGGGAAGAAGATGGATGCCCATTGGTAACAATGGCCTCAGGTGCTGGCTGACGATTCAGAGAGAGAAAGAGGTTTCAATTGCATTCATGTACCCGGACATACAAGAACAAATCCATTCATGTACCCGGACATACAAGAACAAATACATTCTGTAGCCAGATTGTAGATGCACACACTTCTACTCCGTTTTTAGTTCATATTATTATTATTATTATTATTATTAATAAGTTCATGTTATACCCAACTATATCTTTTCTACCAACATTTTCTACCACCAGGTGTCAGTGTGATTAGCCATTACAAGTGTCCAGCTAGATGTATGCTGACTAGTATGTTTACCAGTTGGTACAGACCACTGGGTAGGCTGGTAGACTGGTCTAGTCATCATACATCTAGGTGGATACTCCCACTTGTGATGTCAATTCGTCACAATTTTAGTCACATGACAATTATGAAATGCCTTGTAATGGCTAATCACACTCACACCTGGTGGTATAATAAGGCCCCTTTAAGTATAGCATCATTATTAGTATGGAGAGTGTACGCCTACCTCTGGAGTGACAGCTCCATCTAGGTGCTCCTGGAGCCTGTGGGTGCTACTGCTGCTGGACTCTGCTGCTGCTGGCTGGGGCTGGACACCCAGCGCAGGCGGCAGGGGATCAGCAGTGTTGTGCTTCTGGGGAGCGGTGGTGGCCTGGTAGGGAGGCTGCAGGAGGACGGCCCAAGGGAGGGGCTGGAGGACAGCCCCAACTAAACACAAAGACAAGCCAGACAGAGACACAGGCTGGGGCTGTCAGACAGACTACATAAACGTATGAAATATACATATCGTGTGAAGAGCACTATAATTACATCCAAAGGTTTGTGTGTGTGTGCACGTACGTGCGTGTGTTTTACCGTCTTGTTTGGCCGTGAAGGTGCGTGCAGAGTCTCCCAGATGTATTCGCTCATTGGTGGAGCCCGTCTCTTCTGCCTTCCAGCAGCTGGGGGATTAAATGTAATGTGTTATTACCCAGCAATCAGCATTGCATTGCCTCTCGGGATGAAGAGTTTAAAGAAGCTCAGTGTATGCAGTACCGTGAACTTGAGATTAGCCTAACCTAATGTATAAACTAATCTGACAGGGGGCGGGGCTACTGGCTCCCCAAGCAGGCTCAGTCGGCAGGGACACTCACCACTCACTGGATGACAGGGATGCCCTCTCCAACATGGCCACCACCTCCTGCTCAGGGCTCTGTAGCTCATCCCGGCCCACAACTGGCCCAAAGACCTCTCTGAGGTCCTCATTAAACCCTGATGAGGAGACAACAAGCACAGATAGGAATATGGAGAGAGAGAGGGTGGTGGGAGATGTTAATTATCACACTCTAATAATATATAATCACATTGATTGACCGACACAACCGGTCACACACTAGGTTCTCTCCAGTGCTTGCAAGCCCGGGGGCTGGCCAGGCGTAAGTTGACTCCCTGCCGGGACAATCCAGGCATGGACTCCAACACATTCAGTGGTCTACAGGGCTGGCTGTTCCCACTAAAGCAGTCCTCTGTATGGTTTACTGAGCTGCCTTGGTCCCCGTCAAGCCGTCATTTGAATCTAAACACGAGGGATATTTCCCTACCTTCATTTTGTATCTCTTCATTTATCTCTTCATTGAGATATTCCAGCAGGCCGTCAAAGATTTCCAATAGGTTTGTGATGGACTCTTTGTCCCCTCTGACAATGTTTTCCCCTGAAGACATCACAAGTGAAAAACAATAGAGGTTATACTACACAATATTGTTTGTTCTTCTGTGAGTACTTGTAATGACGAAGACAAATTTACAGTACAAATCATGATCATATCACATGACCGTCCCTTCATCTTAAGTCAGTAGCCCTTCACCGGGGTTGCTAACTCTCCCATGTAAACAGGGCCCTCTCAGATGTAAACTGTGAGCATTGTGTTTACCTGTGATGTGTGAGAGGCTGATCTGAAGGTAGTCCAGAGCCAGTGAGTCGATCACAGACTGAACATTGTGGACATCATCCTCTTGACTTTTTGGCTCAGCGATAAAGTCTAAACAAACATGCAAGCACATATAAAAAAAATATATATATAATAATAATAATCTCCATCAACTAATTCAACATGCATTTAGTACACATGTGTCTTTTCTTTATACTCTGTGTTTATATGTTCCAGGCTCTTACAAAAGTGAAACAACGTAAACCTACCTGGAACTTTCTCCCCCAAGATGTTCTCGTAGAAGGCAATAAAGACATTGCCATCGCAGTCTGCTAACTTGGTCAGCCTGAGGTTTATACGACACTTCCTGAGTAGATCATTCGCCACATCTACCCAATCTAAAAAAAAACAAACAAGAGAAATGTATCTTGTACTTATCCAGTTAAGCTAAAATGTTTCGATAATTGTCGTACATGTTTTATACACATTAAATACATTTACTGGGCAAAACCATTGTTTTGTTGTACGAGGATCAGAAGATGGGTGATGTGTGCTGTATGAACGCACCATAGAAACAATGTATAGAAATAGGGGTTGGGGGTACACATTTACTTGGATAGCTAACATTAGTGAATTAAGTGAGCACTAGAAGACGAAACCTAGGGGCTCACCTGGCATATCTTTTAACATCCGTCTTTTTTTCTTTTACTAGTTTTTAGTCTCGACAAATACCGTACTTAAGGCAGTCGTTAAATTACTCGTCATTACAGTAGCTGGTCGGGTGATTTACTTGGAGTTGTATAGGTACGGCTAGCATTGAACTTATCGGCAGCTAGCTACATGATTACTGTAGCCAAGCTCAGTGCCTTTTCAGACGCCTTACCCTTTTCTCCTTCCTGAGTTCCCATGAAAGAGCAGCTCAGAGACAACAGCCGAGTGTCCGCTGTACCTACTCACACCGAAGCGGTATACATACATGGACAGAGTGTTGAGCTTGATTTTTGTTAGCGTATGTAAATAACCAGGGAACTCACAACCGCTTGCTGTTGCTACTGTTTCAAAAACAAAGTGTTCGCTGATTGGAGAACACACTGGCTCTTTGTTTCCGGAAATGGCCCCCCTGAGGGGGCTTGTAGGCCACACCTTCAACCAGGAGGGCACAACAAGGGAGAAGGACATGGCTGCAGACACGATGGCGGACCTCTACAAGTGACACCTCCGTAGTTGACAGTAATTCACGTGACCTCTGCTGAAGTTGATGCATTGCGCATGTGCGTAGTCGACGACGCATTGTATTGCGCATGTTGGAAGTCCACAGGTGTCACAAAGACGGATATATATATATATATATATAACATTTATACATTTTTTATTCAAAATTGTCTATCAACGTTGAATATGTTAACATAGCGAAATACACAGAAAATAGAATAGAAAATGCCATGTGGCTCCAGCACTTAAAGATAGCATTTTAGTCTCTTGGTAAGCACTAAAATATTTGTGTAAAATGAATCCTGAGTTTAAATGTATATAAAAATAAAAATGTATGCCGTATTTTTCACTACAAAGTAACATTAGCTTGCTATTGTAGCTTAGAACCTTAGAGCTTGCAATGTAGCATGAACTTGTGGGGTCTGGCTTAATCACTTTCTGAGAAACCAGCTCATTATCAACTATAATCAGCTTTGACTTTGACTTTGATGTGTGTGTTAATGTTAAAACGTCTTAGCAATGTAGAATGACCCCAATATGTAATAATAATGATTGATGATGATCATTACAATGATTGAATTGTTTGCTATTCAAGTTGTCTTGCTATTACCTATTGTACAATTATTTTTCAGATTACCATCAAAATACTGGAGGCCCAAGGAAAATCATGTTACCAAGCAGAGGTCGCCATGGCCAGAGGGAAACTGCTTTTGGAAAAAAATTATAATAATAAATAAAACTTAACTGATTTTTTGGGGGGAATTAGGCCTCTTACGGGAGTAGGAAGGGGAGAATATACTGTGCAGTAGTGATTAACCGTTTAGGAGCTTTGTTGCAATGGAAAGGAGACACTTGTAACGTCAAAAGCAGAGGTCGGTTCTTGGCATAGGCAGCAGGGGCTGACTAGACATGTACACGTCGTTATGGTAGTTATTGGTGAAATACATTCCCAATGTAAATTCGAGCATGTTCTGTACTATTTCCTTGTACTTGTACAACACTGGGAAAGTGTGGTAGTCAAAATAGCCATGTTGTAAGTTTACATACCGTGTAGTCTAAATAGACATGTTTTGACAGGGATCTTCTAGTTTTCACAATATATTGTAAATTACACACATTTTCTACACATTCCCCGGACCCTATTATTATATTATGTAAGGGCTATAATAATTTATTTTACTTTAATCTTCTAATCCAATACTATTTGGGACCCATTGTAAACTAGAAGCTGAATAAAAAAAATATATTGCAATAGCGTATCACCTTTCTAACTGCTTATAATGTTTTAGTAATCACCTTCAACAGTTCAGTTTCTCATTCTGTTTGTGCATATCTGCCCATTATTTTGGCTCAATTCATAGTCAAAGCAGTTAGTTCTGGGGGATGCCTGTTGCATTGTTGTGGAACAGGTGAGAATGTTCAGGAATGCGGGGTGTGGTCGTAAGTGGGGGGCTGCATGCATTGCTTTTACGATGATAATCAGAGCACAATAGGTTGGAACATCTGTAAACACCAATACAAAGGAAATAGAGAAAATGTTGGGCATGTACCTGAAGATGGGCCTCATACAAATGGCTGGAAGCCGAATGTCTGGGAGACAGACACACGGCACGCCCCTGTTGCTGATGTGATGCCACGCAACAGATGCCAGTCTCTGTTGACATCCTTACAACAACTTGGCAGTGTCAGAGACAGAAAAGAAGGACAAACTCTGGAAAATCTGACCATGGCTTGATTCATTCAGAGAGAATTGCCTGCAGGTGGTACCAGAAGAGCACAACTCTGTGGATGAGATGATTCCTTTCAAGGGGAGATTCAGCAGCATCAAGCAATACATGCGAGGCAAGCCACACCCATGGGGCTTCAAGGTATGGGTGAGAACTGGAATCTCTGGCATGATGGTTGTGACTTTGAATGTGTACCAAGGGAGAAACAACGGAATACGGAGCCAAAATCTGAAACTTGGCCTCGTATGTTTAGCACTGAAGCTGTGCTTCAACACTGCCAGAAGGTCCGAAACTACAAGATCTATAACAGAACAACTACATTCCACCTCTGTTCCACTGATAGAGGAAGCTCCTTGACAATGGCAAATCCATTATGTTGGGAACAGCCACGCAGGTGCCGCCTACCCAAAACTGCAACTACTTGAAGACGACAATCCACCTGTGAAGAAGAAGGGAGACGGAAACGCATTTGACTACAGAGAGGGGAGGGTGAAACACCACATGCTCTGCTGTCATAAGTGGGTATGACACAGGGCGGTCCAACTTGTCGTCACCTTTTGCTGGAAGCAGAACCTGGGCAGTGAAAGGATTCCCACTCGCTGGGGACATTAAGGCCCCAACAAGCACCTACATTGAAGTTTGTAAAGGCCTTAACATTGTGGGTACCTAGCAACAAATACAGTGGGACGCGTGTGGACTGCGGTTTACAGCCAAATACAAGGTTCCCTCCTGAAATCCCACGGCGCACTGGTACCATGTCGACATCTTGCTGGCTCCACCCATCACCCGTTGCTGTGGTCAACGCCATGGCTCCTCTACCAGCGGGACGCCAAGCCCTTTAAGATCTCTAAGATAAGGAGTACACTAGAACATGTAATAGTACCATTTCCAGGGCACAGCTTAGCAATCCTCTCTGTCATTGTCTGGTAAGCAATCAATCTTCATGTTATTTACCCATTTGTCATATTTTTTAAATTATTATAGAAATTGTTGTAAATCAATCCT
This sequence comes from Coryphaenoides rupestris, assembly GCA_002895965.2. Classification (NCBI taxonomy): domain Eukaryota; kingdom Metazoa; phylum Chordata; class Actinopteri; order Gadiformes; family Macrouridae; genus Coryphaenoides; species Coryphaenoides rupestris. The sequence continues at coordinate 157,984 of PIJE02000510.1, forward strand.
TCAGACTTGTATCTTAATGTATCTTTGACATGTATATTAATTGATTCTGTTCTAATCAGGTGGACACAGTCAAAACTCCAAAGAGGGGACGACCATCTTCAGGCAATGGTAGCCCAGTAACACGGACCGTGACAACAGGAAGCCCTCTGAATGCTCAGAAGAGGCCATCCAAGAGATGTGCACACCTCCCATTGGATGTACGCAAGGACCTAGTTGCCCATTTCCCAAGGAAGACAGGGAGAGGACGCTGCAGACAGTGCAATAAAGGATACACCAACACACAATGCCGCAAGTGTGATGTTCGTCTTTGCTTTTCAGAGGACAAGGACTGTTTCTGGGACTATCACTGCAAATGATCACTGCACTATTCAATTCAATTCAATTTTATTTGTATAGCCCTGAATCACAAGACAGTCTCAAAGGGCTTTACAGGCCAGATTATTATGGGCCAAACGTGATTTATGACACCCCCCTAGCCCAAGCCCCCCTAAGGGCAAGAAACGACTCCCTTAATTAACAAGGAAGAAATCTCGAGGAGGAACCTCAGAGTGGGGGATCCCTCCTTCCAGGGATGGTTCAGAGTGCAATGGGTGTCATACGGGCATTTAAAAACAGGGGTAACAAAGCATGACAAAATGCAAATGACAAAGTAAATTAGTACCGTATTTTCCGGACTATAAGGCGCACCGGATTATAAGGCGCACTGTCAATGAACGGGTCTATTTTCATACATAAGGCGCACCGGATTATAAGGCGCACCGCATTATAAGGCGCATTAAGCAACACAAAACAGTCAGATAAATCGAACTTTATTCAACTCATTCACAATAACTCTCAACATTGTTCAGTTGTAACACATAAAATACAAAACAGGCGCATTAAGCAACACAAAACAGTCAGATAAATCGAACTTTTTTCAACTCACACAATAACTCAACATTGTTCAGTTGTAACACATAAAATACAAAACAATACACTCACTTTTTCAGTTCATTCCTCATCCACAAATCCATCAAATTCTTCATCTTCAGTCCTTATACACACACCATAATATTACCGGTATGTTGAAGCACAGTACGTATTACTCCGCAAGGCTAGTATTACGCCGCGGTAGCCGTAATGCGCCGACAATCCATCAAGTATTACTCCGCGGTAGCCGTAATGCGCCGACAATCCATCAAGTATTACTCCGCGGTAGCCGTAATGCGCCGACAATCCATCAAGCGGTGCGGCTTGACAGATTTTTGAGCGCCGTGTACCACATAAAATCGGTTCGAGGTTAATACATAAGGCGCACCGGATTATAAGGCGCACTGTCGATTTTTGAGAAAATTACAGGATTTTAAGTGCGCCTTATAGTCCGAAAAATACGGTAAATGTAATAGTATTATGATGGGGTGCTGGCTGGAGAGCAAGCTGGTAGCCGTCAGGTGAGGTGGCCAGGTATCCAGTCACGATCACAGCAGCACCCTAGATAATGGAGACAACATGAAGGTTAGATGGAGCACAGTAAGCAGGGAACATACAAGTATCCTCAGACCTAGTACCCATCGGCAGCTAGGGTAGGCTAGTGCTAACGGTATTGATTTAGCTGTAATTAGAGCTGAGGGGCACTCCTAGCAGCCAAAGGCGAGGGTAAATAGGTGGGTTTTTAGTCTCGCCTTAAATATATCAGCAGAGTCAGCCTCCCTGATTACAGGTGGCAGACTGTTCCACAGATAGGGTGCTCGATAAGAGAACGCCCTGTTTCCTGCTGATTTTTTATTTACTTTTGGAATTGATAAAAGGCCAGCCCCTGAGGACCGGAGCGGCCGAGAAGGACAATAGGGAACAATAGGCCAGCTCCTGAGACCGAGGCGGCGAGAAGAATAGGGAACAATAAGGTCCTTCAGGTACGATGGTGCGGACCCATGCAGGGTCTTGTAGGTAAGAAGTAGCACCTTAAAATCTGATCTGGCATTTATTGGGAGCCAGTGGAGGGAAGTGAGAATAGGAGTAATGTGGTCAAACTTCCTAGTTCTCGTTAAAAGTCTAGCAGCAGCGTTCTGTACGAGCTGGAGGCTTTTTGTAGTAGAGCTCGGTAGGCCAGAGAACAGTGCATTACAGTAATCCAGTCTGGATGATATAAATGCATGGATGAGTGTCTCTGCATCCGCAGCGGATAGCATTGGTCTGATCTTGGCAATGTTTCTAAGATGAAAGAAAGCAGTTCTGGTGATACTTTTGACATGCTGATCGAAAGAAAGCGTAGGATCAAGCAGAACACCAAGATTCTTGACGCAGGAGCTTTGGGCAATAGTGGATCCCTCAAGGCTCACTACTCCCCAACCTACTGTATATACCCCTTGTACACCTAATACACATATACTTATATGTCTATACTGTACATATTCGCCCCTCCCTACATACATGCACATGCTTGCCTTGCACATGTATTCCTGTTTTTCATTTATTAATTTTTAAATAAAATCACTATTCATAAAAATATGACTAATGTTGATATTATTATTCATGTTTGTACTGTTCTGGGGCTAAGTAATAAGCAATCAACCATGCAAATGAACCCTTAGTTTTTTTTACTGAGGTACAAACATTTGTACCTTGTTGTTCAAACAATGAGTACAAATAGCCTACAGGAAATTCTGCTACCCACTTCACCCAACGTTGTAACGTTACAACATTCCCATAAAACCTTACAAACATTTTATTATCATCTCCAAAGGCCTCCTACAACACCATCTGAGAGGTTGCATTTTTTTTTTATGTTTTACGGCCAATGACCAATGTCATATGATCTTTGTATTACGTGTCTCAGATCATATTACAGGTAGGCTCATGGTTTCCATTATATTTAATTTAAGTAGTAGGCCTATTTAAGTATTGGTAGTGGGACCCCACTACCAATATCTCTGATATGCATACCATGTTTACAGGCCTGCAAAAAAGGCTTTTATAACAGATGTGTAACTCATGACATTAATTATGGGCTTTGTGTTTCTGTCCCTCTCCTGCATGTGCATTTTTTAACATGTACGTGTACTTGCATTTTATGAATTTGTTAATTTGCTAATTAATAAGATAAGATAAGATAAGATAAGATAAGATGCCAGGTTGTGCCAGGTGCATAGCAATAGAATAAAACAATAGAGAAATAAACAGTAGAATAATACAAATAAAATAACAGATTTACAAATTTACAGTAAGTCTAAGTCCCAGGAGAAGTATAAAAATATAGGTGAAGTATACAAAAATATAGGTAAGATAAGATATTCAGTCCGCAAAAACTATTTGGCAATAATTGACGTGTAATAAAAGCGTAATAATAATAATGGTAAGAGGAAATATTGCACATTTGATAGACCTAAAAGTAAACTAAAGGCCTACAGGAAATTCTGCTACCCACTATCGAACCCAACGTTGTGACGTAACAACATTCCCATAAAACCTTACAAAAACATAACATTTTTTGAAAAACACTTTATTATCATCTCCAAAGGCCTCATAGAACACCATCTGAGAGGTTGGATTTATTTTTTTTAATGTTTTACTATGTCTGGGTTTTACATGCACTCGCTGTTTATCGACCGTGGTGTCCCTGCTTCCCAGGCTGGCTGTCTGGGAGATGGGGACAGGTGCAAAATTACTACCTTCGCTTCGGCTGAGGAACACGTGATTTGCTATTGAAAGTAGGGATTGTGTGGATTGACAACGCAATTCAGGGGATGAAAATTAGCACCAGCCAAATGCTGGTAAAATATGAAAGTGACTCTAATAATATCTACTTGATAATTGTCAAGATGCACTAAGGAAATATTTGCAGAAGCACCTAGCTGCTGGAGAAGGGACACATGATCTTCCACTTTCTGAAGCATGTAAGTTCATCCAATGATTTGTGGTATGTGTAATTGATAATAATTGTAATAATATTATTATGTCATTATTATTGTTAATATTGCTGTTGAATGTGACAGTTACACTTTATTACAAATGAAATGTAGATCCTAGTCAAATACAAAGGACTTGATGCAGTGGTATAACAGTATGGTTGTATTGTATCTTTGAATACAGCTGCAAGCAACATCCAGTACCATGTCAAGCACTCCAGCTACCTCCAGTGACACACAGCCTGCAGCAGATGAGTTCTGTTAATTGTATGTTACAGCTGTCAATATGGTCAAATCCAGACACATACATGTAGTCAATATTAGACTGCATCATCTATATTAATTCAAGTTGTCTACAAGACACATGAAAGCTATAATAACTTATTCCCATCAACAATTTAATTGCTAGAAATTGAAGAGTACTGGTCAACCATTACCTATAATTTATGCTTTTGATGTGTTTATTCCCTGATGTGTTGAAATACATTAATCATTGTATACCCCAAAGGATGAATAAGTATATTTGGATGTATGTTTGAATAGCCTGCAGGTGAAGGAACAAGCACAACATACACTGTCACTACTCTACAGCCTGCAGACACCCCATCAACTGGAACATTTATTTGAGTATAGACCAAATTTGAAAAACTGCACAAAGTTGTCTCGTTTGTAGACATTTTATTCTGACTGTTTATAATTTATGCATTGAATTGTTTCTTTGTATTCTTTGATACGTGATTCGTTTGTTTGGGAAGTTATTGCTATCTGTAAAATAGTAGGATGTATATTTTTATATACATCCTATGATGAGATTTTGCGACACCTACACATGTGTTTAGACCGGAGACAGAGAGATTCTCATGTAACAGTCCTCCTTAACCTTCTGCTGCTGAGGTCGCATGATTTAAATTAGCTTGATACGAAGATCAACTTCTGCTGCTGACGTGACAAAATGACTAACCGTGAACCACGGAGGTGCCACTTGCGGAGGTCTATTAAAAGTAGGGATACTCTGTGTCCATGGGGTCTACATCCATGATTGTATAAGTGACTTACATGAACATTTCAGCAAATTCTCTTGGCCACCCCCCTAGTGCATACGTGTCAAACTCGAGGCCCGCGGGCCGGATCCGGCCCGGCACCTCATTTTATGTGGCCCGCGAGAGCTTGCAAAGAATATAATTTGCTTATCGTACAAATCAGGGCCAGACTGGCCATCGGGAGAACCGCGACTCTTCATGGTGGCCTGGCCGTCTAATTTCAACAAGTTTGCACATACTGATACCTAAACTATAATGTCCGTCTGGGGTTGGGTATCGTTTTAATTTTATTGATTCCCGTTCCGTTCCGGTTCTGCTTATCCGTACTCCGGGCCGTACACTCCCAGCACCCGACCGTACGATCCCAGTACAGAAGACAGATCACCATAGCAGCCTTTCCCACATTTATTGCACTTAGCCTTGTCGTCGGTTTCTTTTACAAAGTGAAGGCACACTTGACCGTTTCCCGCGGTCCATCTTCCACACTGCTGACTAACTGCTAGCTCGTATCAAAACCAATCGACACGTCGCGGCGTTGCGTTGATGCGTGACGTCGCCAGGTCCTGGCAGATACATTGTTTTAAACGTCCTGGCCGGTAGCTGCCAGGTCCTTGCAGACGTATAGCCTTTGTTTGCAATAATAAAGATTTATATCTCTTTTAGGAACCGATGAGCAGAATCAAAATTACATTTTTCTTCGGGTACCCAGTACCTGGCACTTTGGATTCCGAGTTTCGGTTCCCAACCCTATGTCCGTCACTGGTACTATATTTCCTGGCCTGAATGTTGGTTCCAGTCTGGCCCTAAATTGTACAATGGCTGTACACTTGAATGTCTGCCACTTTCTGAGGTAGTTATTAAGTAGTTACTAAAACCAATCATAATCAAATGCAGGATAAAGAAGCAGATAAAGAGTAGATAGATTCATATAGTCTTACAGTTACAACCGGCCCTTTGAGGGCAACTATAATGCTGATGTGGCCCGGGATGAAATTGAGTTTGACACCCCTGCCCTAGTGGATAAAGTTAGACATTTTTGTATTCCTGTGTATTAATAAGAAAATAGATTTAACTGCATTACTCATTTTCTGAAATGTAAATGCTGAAATGTAGAACTCAAAAATAATAGTACAGGACCATCTATAAAATGTCTATCTTAGGAGATAGCTAATGCAGAAACATAATTATTTATTAAATATAATTTATGGTGTGATTAGTTTATATGAGTAATGGCAGAATGTTATACTGCCAATACTTATTCAAACACCAGTCTAATTTACCATAAATAGAAATACGTGGCAATCAAAAGTTTTCACCACTAGTTAAGACTTCAACCAGCCAAACCTTCTTGGTTGCTATTCAAATATAACTTCAAACTTTCTGGAGAGCGAATTAAAAATCTTTGCAAACCTGTTTTCATGCAATTATTAATTATAATGATAAAACGTTAAATAAACAATGTACTGCATTTTAAATGTTGCTCAAACATTTACTTCACAAAACTAATAGATAATGTTAATCATTTGATACATTGTCTCTAGTATCAACTAAAATCATTTTATTCAAAAGGATTTTAGACTTTTATTTCTCGGTAAGCATTTTGCAATATTGCTTTAAGCAACAACAGCTACAATAATAACATATAATTGAGAATGATATTAACAAAATGTAAATGTAATCAAAATGTCTTTAAAAAACTTTATATGATTTGTCAAAAAACTTAAAGAAATGTAGAAATGTCTCTTGATGGTAAAAACAATATTTAAAACAACTATCAAATCACAAAATCCACCAATGAAATTCAATTAGGCTGACATGAAATGTATACTACATTTACTACACTACACTATATAATACAGATTCAACAGTTACCACATTCCAACACATTAAAATGTAGTCATTCTTTAATTCAGTTTAAAGTGTTAAAAGTCATTATCAAATATCTTTTTTTAACCAGTTAGTAAGAAATCTTTGTCAAAACAAGACATTAAGAACATTTGTTTTTATTTATTGGTCAGAAGATATATTAATCAGTTTTTCATGTTCAGTAATAACAAATCTAAACCTATAAATTAGGATAAGATAAAAGGTGATCCCAGGTCATTCAGACCACTCAAAAGCACCAATGGATTCTCCATGCATGGCTTCATGGTAAATCACACTTTTTCATAGCTCTGTCCAAGCAATTTAATGCATCTGTACGAGTTAGACTCCTCCAGCTTTTGGGGATTTCAGCAGGAAGCACCCCAAAGTCCTGAGCTATTCTTTCATTAAATGTGACCATCACATACCTCCAATAGTCTGTCAACTGACTACAATGTGGTGTTTTCATTGGGTGTGGTCTTTGTTTGGTGGATGTTTTCAAATTTGACCCTTTCCATGTGGGGTTTGAGCATATTTCTATCACCAATGTCTTTGAGGCTTTGAGACCACAGAGGCCCTGAGGTCGATGAGCAGAGGAGAAGTGCTGATCATGATTGCCATCTCCGGCCTCACATGGGGCCTTGCAGAAGGGACATTGTTCAAGGCAACCAAGCAGTGTGTTTGAATGTTTCGTTTTAAATAGAACACATCTGATTCTCTCTTCGATGTCTGCCTTTGTTTGATATGGTTCCGTGAGCATTTTTTCCATTTTGTTCACGTATGTTGTAAGATGATCACCAAACTCCTCTTTGTAAGTTACGCCTCCAATCATCACAGAATTGAGGGCATTTTGGGGAAAGAGCAACCTCAACTTCTGGCTCAGTGCACTGTAAAGACAATACACGAATGATACGATTTCTTCAGCAGTACCAATGGAATGCCGAACATTCATGAGTTCAGCAATTATCTTTTTAACTATTTCCATAAGATGTTGGTTTTCAATTTTGCTTAGGTATCCGTCTTTGAAAAACTGTTCATCGATTTGTTCAAGGAGCCATTTATTTACAAATATGTTGCAATTCTGTATGTATTGCTGGTATTTCTTGTAGTCTAATTCCAAAACAAGCTCTTTTAAAATTGAATAATGCAACGCTCCTGGTATGGCGTCATCTTGTAACCCTATTCTTTCTTTGAGTTTCTGTGCAACATCTGATCCAGTACTTTTGGTCACATAATCTAGTATAGCTGGTTTCAAACAAAGATTGACCAATTCCTCTGCTTTTTTTTGGCACTGATTTTTATCATGGAACATTTCCAAAAAGTCTTCAAAGTAATGCTCCTTCCACACCTTAAGCATTGCTTGTGTGTCACATTTTTCAATGAAACTGTTGTGCATCTTCTGGAACTCTGTAGAGGCGAGGCCGCAAATGTGTTTTTTGAGTCTAATTTCCGTTTCCTCATTTACCTCTTTGTTCTTCTGCTGTTGCACAGACCTGTCAATTATTTTAAGCAAGTCTTGAATCAATGTGTTAGAGTAGTCATCTTCCTTCTCGAGCGTCTCTGTTATGAAGAGTGTACACTGATTGATGACATCGCAACAAAAGTTCTGCAGTTTCTTCTGGTGATGTTGAGGATCAAAATGTTTGACCAGATCACCTGCCTTTTTCTGGAAACTAACAGATGGCAATGCAAATGTCTCCCTTCCACATTTTTGCAGGGTGTCTCCGTCAGTCATGCAGTGAGTGTTATGGCGACTAAATATGTTTTCCCTCAACATGGCAGCCACCTCCTCATATACATTTTTTTTCACAACTTCCTCTCTATTCATCCCAAATTCAAATGCAGCTTTCTTCCACATTTGATTGAATTCCTGTTCAAGGGCCTCATTGGAAATGTGTGATTGCGTGGTCTTGCAGTGATGTAGAAAATCCAGGACCTTCTTTTCAAGCATGAACGCTTGTGGACTTTTAATGGCGTCATCTCCGAGCATCACCTTTCTTTTGAGAGCTTGCTGTAGTCTCTCTTTCATTTTGTTTCCTGAAACTTGATGTAGTGTCTTGGTCTTGGTGACATACACTTCCCAAATTTCTTCAGCAATGCTGGTATGGCAATCAAGCTTTTCAATGCATTTTTCAAGGCTTACAAGAATGTCTTTTTCTGCCAATACAAGAGCCTTATTTGCTTCTCCCATTAATTCAGTTTGCCCAGGAATCCGAGAGTCCTTAAAATCACACATTTGCATTTCAATCTTTTCTGTGCAAGAATCAATGGTTTTGTTGAACGTTATCTCCCAACCTTTGAATGCAGTACAAACACGATTCCAGACACATGATGATTTCTGATCTTTTAAACCTGTTTCAAATCTCTCGGTCAGTTCCAAAAAATCATTTAAATCACCCCTTTGCTGGCACCTTTGAAGATCTTGAATCAGTGTTTTTCGTAGGTCATAGACAGCCTCGCTGTATCCAACACTGACCGGAGCCATTGGGGGAATCCCATACCAGAGCCCTGGCATATAGCTGATACATTTGTCTGAATCAAAATCCATTACATCTGTGAAGCTGGTAATGTGTTTTCTGTTTGCCATTTTGGCAGCTTCCAGAGTCATTTCATCTAGCTGTTCCAATAACTTCTTCCTTTCTCTAATATTGACATCTAGAGACACACTAAGAGCATTCTGATGCACAAAATGGCACTTTGGTTTCTTCATCTTGTCTTTTATCCCAAAGAGAGTGCAAATCACCATCTGTAATATGCATCTTATCTCAGCAAATGCCTCCATGGTCATATTGATGATGGTGATATCACTGAGTCCAACAACCAATGTTGATAGCTTGTGGTCATGTTCTTTACTGTCCTTTTGTTGAGCAAGTTCAGGGGCCTTGAGTCCCTCTGTGTCAATTATCATGATGAAGTCACATTGCAGCACCTCTCTTACTTGTCTGTTTACCTTGATGAGTTGCAGGAAAGCTCCTCGGGTGCATCTTCCAGTGCTGACAGCAAACTGGACACCAAACAGGGTGTTCAGGAGCGTGGATTTGCCTGTGCCTTGAACTCCTAACACTGTGATTACCTTGATTTTGCTGTTAGATTTGACTTGAGAGTGGAGACAGGTGAGCACAGCCTTTATCCACTTCAGTGGGATGTCAGACGTGTCTCCATTCACGAGTTCAATTGGTAGGCCTTCCAACAGCATCTGAGCATAGACCTGAGGAAGTTGCTCTATCCGTTTCTTCTGCGGATTGTTTTCCATGGAACAGTATTCAGACTTGTTCCATTCGTACACCTGCCCCAGCTCACGGAAAAAGTGTTCTATCCCCAATGAGCAATCTGAGATTTTCTGATCTAAAGCAGAAATCAAGTCTTTTCTCTCTGGTGTGCTCTGGCAAAGTTCTTTGTACTCCTCTTTTAATCCAGACAAGTTCTTTCGTGACAGCTTGTCAAGGTTTATCTTCATCCACTGCAGAAAAGTAGGGCATTCTATGCTTTGGTCTAATATTGCATCGATGAAGCTTCCCATAGTGTGTGCCATTTTGAATTCTTTTAGTCTTTCTATCAGTATTTCTTCTTTTGTTTGCAAATGAGTTATTTCTGGGGAGTACCCTCTGCATTTCTCTTTTTCCAAGTGGCACAGTTGCTTCCGGATGCCTTGCAAAGGTAAATGTTCATTTTTGAATTTTGCCGTGTCTGAGATTTTGCTGATTATTTCATTTGCCATCCTCTGGGCTGTTTGACACTTGTTCCTGTCCTCATCCACCAGAATCCCATGCAGTGGGGCTACCACAGCCATGTTCTCTATTCTCACAATATTTGGGTTGTCATTCAATATGTTAGTCACTGCTGACTGTATGTTTTTTACAAAGTCTGCATCATGTTGCTTTTTCTTGAAAATAACCTTTACTGCCCTGTTGCTTTTACATGATAGTTGTTTTTCCATTACATTTCGAAATGCTTGTTTGTCTCCATTTACTACAAGAAAAATCTGTGCTTTGGGGTTTTTGTTTTTAAGGATTTCACGGCTACTGTCATAATCATCACTGAAAATGAACACTGCCGCTGATACATCACAGAGAAAGGAGAATTGTTTTTGAAAGGACCTAATGTCTCCTCTAAGGTTGGCCACTGCCACAGGCTGATCAAACGTGTCAATGTGTCTGTTCCCACATGGAAGGCACCAGGTAATTTCAACAAGACCATCTGATATCTTTCTTGGAGCGTCATCACAGTCCATGTCACGATGGACGAATGCGTTGTTGTGCATCCTGTTCAAAATGTGATACTTGTTGAGGCTATCCTTTCCCAGGCTCACCAGGGAAACCAGTGGGATCTCAGAAACCACAATACTTTCCTCAATCAATGGCATGGTTGGTGTAAGAGGTTTAAACGTCTTGACTACTTCTCGCATTGTCCATAGCATCAAAGTCACTTGTTTAGTCTCACAGTTGGGCAACAGGAGAGGAACAGCAAACTGACACAAGGCCATTTTTCTAACCATTTCCTGTTTCAGAGAGTCGTCAGAGCAGAGAAGCAGTGCAGTGATCAGATCCAATGGGTTGATGCCGTTGGCATTGCTGCATTCAGATTCCTTCATTTCATATTCATGTAAGTTGTATATCTCTTCATTAGAAGTTACAGAACGGACACTCCTTGCATTTACATTTGCTACCAAGAGTTTTTTTAAAAAGGTCAGTGGAAGTGACTGCATTGTGTCAAGATGCTCATCCAATGTAGTATCACTGTTGATCTCCAATACATCACTTAACTTCAACTTGCCTTCATAGTGGTCACTCAGCCCAATGCTGAATAACAAACCCATAAGACAGGACCCTGTGAATTGACAAAAGGGAGAGGTTATAGTTTTGTGTCTGAGCTACACAAAACATGTGAACTGGTTGTCTGTAAAATTAGAAACCCCTATTAGGGCTATACCTTTTCCAAGTCGACTCAGATGCGCCAGTTCAAGCAATTGTTTTATACACATTTACGCACAATAAAGAGGCTTTAAGATCTCTATGTGTCAATTATTTTGATTTACATCCTTGTGTTGCATACAATCACGGCAATAAATTGCATACACAAGAAGAGTGAGTAAGTTAAAGGATGCATTGGCAGATTTTCAACCTTATCTACCTATAATCCACTCAGCACAGATGCAAGATCTTTAAAATAGACAAAAGGATCGGGTAACATGAGGCACAGGAAAGGTAATCATTGTTAATTAGCATATACCACCTACCTACCTACATTGAAATGATACAAAGCCAGTTGAGAATTGGCAGTTCTTGTGCGTGTTAAATGTAACATGCACATACATTTGAGGTTGTTAATATGTTTTGGTTTCTCATTAGATCTAACGTGAAATCTGTATCTCTACTCATCAAGACCAAGGTACATTTTAACGTTTTTTTGGTACAATTGACACAGAAGGCAGAAACGAGAAACAGGTTATTTTTTCATTTTGTACATTTTGGGGAAAAGACACATTCAGCATGATTTCTTGATTTCATTTCAGGTGGGTGGGCCTTCAGCACCCCCTTGCTTCTCAATGGCTATCAATTACTTCAAAATAATTTTCTACCGCTTTGTCAAGTCAGTTTTCCTCAGGATGTACTGTGTTAAAGAGATCAATGGCATAGAGCCGACAGCAAGCAGTTACAGAAAATGACCCGCAGGTGTCACACTGTGAACCTTTGTGGAAACACAGACATTTGTTTAATAATCAGTGGGAAATGCAATATTTTAATATTTTATTTTCATTAACTTTGTTCAGTGAATGTATATGATGTTTAGTTTGTTGGTTAACATTTTCTATCGTTGCTATGATGGTTGCTATATGAAGGCTGCTAGCTGAAACCACATAGCTGTCACGTCACGTGATAAAATGGCGGACATTCCTTTTATTATCAGTGGAATGGCACTAAAATAAATGTGTTTTGATAACATTTCCAGCAAGAAATGTGTATTTTATTTTCATTTTCTTCATTGATGTTTAGTTCATTAGTTAAAGTGGTAAACGCTAAGATTTCCGTTTTGTGCTCTTTGGCGACACCTATTGCGAAAATTGTAATTGCATCCAAACAGTGTCACATAGGTGAAGTCCGCTGGCAGTTGTTTAATGGCGGATACTCTGTTTACTCAGCAGAGACTGAAAAAAATAATACGTCATGTTCTCTTATCTTCCGCTTATGCTCTCTGGCAGACATCCATGGGACCAATCACTGCTGGGTGATGGCTGTCACTGACTGTGCGCCGCGTTTTAAATCCTGCGCAGGAAAGGCGACTCACTACCATGTACTATCAAAAAATACTGCAAATGCAAAGGGAAATACTTTCATCAGTGGACCACAGGCTCAGTCATCATTGTGTTAACTCGTTTGGCGATAGTGACTTTACAGATATTTATTTACAGGAAAATCTTTGAAATTACCACAAAGTTTTCTATCATTGCAGTGGGGGTTGCCAAAGACGCTGCATTCACTGAAAGTTTGCATATTTGAATCTGTGTCTTTGCATTACGCAGTTATTTGAGCTGTTATGTTATGGTTTTTTTATGGACAGTGCCCCAGAGATGAAGTATTTCTTCTTTGGATTTCCAACAAACAACAATGCACCTCGTCACCCTCCAGTAAGTGTGTTTTTGTGGGGCAACCTGAAAGTTATGTTCACCATTGTCAATTCCAAAACCTCATCTCAGGTTTTTGAAGCGTATATACAAACAATAAAGTAAAAGATAAAAAAAACAACACTAAAATGATCTGCATTATTATTAAATTAATCATCAGTTATTAAAGGATAAATAGCCACCAATACAAGTATGGTCTGTGATCGTAGCCTTGTCTGTCTGTCTGTTTCGCAATATATACATATTTGTGTCTAAAGGCAAAGCGATAGAACCTTTATTTTGAAGAGTACAGTGCAAACATAATTGATAGCCAATCAGAAGCAAGTGGGTGCTAAATGTCCACCCACCTATGAAAATGAAACATTGAGTGTGACATTTGTTTTGTAAGAACAAGAAACAGGAAATAAATCCGAATTAGATTTTTGCCCAAAATGTAAAAAAAATCTGTTTCTGTCCACACCAATTGTACAAAAATACCAAACAGTTAAAACTTACCTTGGTCCATGAAGCATTTGTTTCCTTATAACCTAATAATTATTTTCTATTTTACATGATCATGATGAATGATCATGAATTCCAGTATCTTAAACCTCTGTGTCCCGTTTTACCCAGATATTAGAATGCACATACAAAAATGTAAACTAAAACAATGTTGATTGTTCGACGAGTCAACTTTTCGGCCATAGCCCTAAACCCTGCATTATCTTGTATTATATTCAGGGTTATATGCTCATACAAAGAGTTATAGATATAATGATGATCAGTTCTTACTTGTGCTAATGGTTTTAGCCTCAGGTTGACTTTCCTCCCCGCCTGGTAGTAGAGTGGACACACTGACAATGTATTCAGTGTCTGGTTTGAGATCAGAGAGGGTCTTTGTGCAGCTTTTCGCATGTATGATCTTTGGCTCTGCACCCTGGATGCCGTACGAAATTAAGAAACACTGCTGGATTTGGTGGATTTGAGGGTCTTTTGTCCATCGCAGAGTAATTGACGTTGAATTAAGATGCTCGATTATGAAGTCCGTGGGCGGTGGGACAACTGAATGAGAAAAACACATTTTGACCTGACTATCCACAAAATAACTACTAAATAAAGCATGTCAATTCTTTACGATATGCAGGCATTTTACAGTACATACCTGTTAAGTGACATTTTCTGACCCACGTACTCTGGTCATTTTCCCTCTCTGTGGCAACCGCAAAGTCATATTTTCTTCCCAGTTTGAGTTCACTGACTTCGACCTGACACACATTGCTGACTCTTAAAGTATTTGTTTCTTCCTCACATTGCCAAGTGATTCTGAATTGTCTTGGGATGTCAGGATCCTCTGGAGGCTTCCAGCTGACAATCACACTGTCTGTGGTCAGTGGTTGGATGGTAATTTCACCAGGTGGGGGCAGGGCTGCTACGGGAATAGAAAATGAAAATACTGTTGTAAATTCAATTCATATCACTGAAATCAGTTGGATAAAATTGTATGCCTTCACCTGTGATTAATGAAGAGTGCATTTGATCCCCTTCTGGAGCCTGTTGTATTTAAGTGCATTTTGTTATTACTAGTATTAATTGTAGAAGTCGTAGTATTATTAAACTTTTTTACAGATACCATGGTAGGCTATAATTATATGTATATCGTGACTTTGAACTCTTACCTTCATGGAGACAAAGTCATGTCCTAGGTGGCTGGTCTCTGAGCAGTAAATGCAGATCTGCATCTGATCAGTCCTGCAGTATATATCTAGATTCCTGTGGCGATGCTGACAACGATTGGTGTCCACTTCCTCTGTAACGTCCACCATGTTATGTCTCTGCAAGGCGGGGATTATGTAGTGCTGCTTCACATCCTCCTCACAGTAGGAGACGTTGCAGGTGAGACACGTCTTAACTGCTTTGCAGTTGGAACATATGTCACATGTTACTTCTTTTGTCCTGTGGATTGAGGCAGTCAGAAATAAGGACCCTATTCAACTACCAGGTAGAATATTGACTAGCCATTACAAGCCATGTCAACATATATTCTCTGGTGACACCACAAGTGGGAGAGTCCACCCAGATGTGTAATGGATGGATCAGCCTATCTAGTGGACTGTACCCTCTGTCCATTTGACATGGCTGTGTCGTCTGCTAGTGTTTGGTTGAGGTTGTCCTGCTTTCCTGTCCTGTAAGCTAGGTTTCTATACCTAATTGTGGAGTGTGTGTGTTTGGTGGCTGGTTTAAGCAGCCTCACCTGGCCCAGTTAGAGTCTGGGCCAGGTGAGGCTGCACACCTGAGGTGCATTGACTAATCAGTGCACACAGAGTAAACCAGTCATCACCACACACACTCAGGAGACCACTAGCTTGCTAGCTTGTTACCACCTGCTCTGTCATTCACTCACTACAAACCCATATGTGTGGTAGCATCAATTGCCACACCAATGTATCTGCAGCAATATGATGTAAATAATATGATGGGCTGGATTATATTGAAGTGCTTACCGCTCACTCTGTGGAAATGGGCTGGCTTCTGTAGAGCTTTGTGAACAGACAGAGGAAACTGACTGCCAGTCTTTCTCCACATAAACCCTGCAATGTGGAGAAGAACATTCTAAACTTCTCCCTATTATGGTGTTTTTCACTGCCGACCTACTTAAACTTGTGAATACACTTTGCTGCAACATGTTTTGCGTCGTTTGTGTGTTGATCATGTGTACATTATATATTTATTTATTTATTTTTGGCATTGAGGAAAGATTTGAGGATCATCGACCTGAAGTGTTCATCAAAGTGTTTTTCTTGCAATTGGCAATCAGGCGATCCGATAACTTTTAAGGCCGAGACCCTCATAAATAAGATTAAACAAGCCAGAGAAGGGGGCTGTTACTTTCAATAGAATCCATGCAATGGGATCAGATCTCTCAAAATAAATTCCTTTTCATAGAGCTGTACATGATTATTGATTATTGTTCCAAAGCTTTAGTTGCCATTGTTCCTTTCCACATCTCACCCTTGGTGTATGTTGGTTGTCCCCATAGCTGGTGAGTAAGATCCTTGACTTGTCCTTAAGGACCTATAGTCATCATGAGCTGTCCTTACTGTTAACCTGCGAGTAAATCAAAACAGTCAGCCACTTCAAGTTTTGTTGACACCACTATTGCAATGATTTATAATGATTTAAATGTTTGAATATGACATGAGGTGGGGTCAAGACACAGATTTCACACATGCTTTAAACTAGAAATAAATAATTTCAAACATTTTAATTTTGAGATGCCTATTTGGAGCAGCAAATTCCTGAGATTGATGCAGCTTTATGGGATGAGCTTGATTAGGAATGTGTATATATATATATATGAGGGCTGTCAAACGATTAAAACTATTAATCGCGATTAATCGCATGATTTTGTGTAGTTAATCGCGATTAATCGCGATTAATCCCAAATTTTTTATTGGCTCAAACTTGAATGATTTTTCCAAGTGAAAAGCAGTGTATTGTGTTGTAGCCATATGAATGGAAAATATAAGCAGCTGTTTCTGGCCCCTTGTCCGTCATCATCATCATCATCATCAAAAATATCAACCAAGGGACGAGCTGTCGCTCAGAGCAAAAAATCGAAAATTGTATCAAGAGTGTGTCCACAGATTGCATGACAGTCAAGAACAAAAATGTCGGCGGTCTCGCATTACGTTGATCGCCGCAAAACCCAAACTCCCAACCAGACCAGACCAGTCGTGTCGTCTTTTAAAACAGCTCGTCATCTCAGGTCAGGGATCCCATTATAACCAGGCCACCGGGACCATCGCTGTCCAAGCCCCCAGACTGTGGAACTCTCTGCCCGTTGAAATGAGACAGGCGACGTCATGAGCTTCATCATTAGACGCTTTTTTTTTAACAGGAAGTCGTTCTTGAATTCTTGAATTTTCTCCCTGGTGTTTTAAATGCGGTTTGATTTGATTCCT
>PIJE02000510.1:177833-180112 GCA_002895965.2 Coryphaenoides rupestris
GATCGTAGACCTGTAGGTTGCTAATGGGGGCGGAGTTTGTGATGACCAGGTCGAGGGTGTGTCCTCTGGAGTGTGTGGGGACGTCGACATGCTGTTGGAGGTTGAGACAATCGAGTAGTTGAAGGAACTCGGCTGCAGAGTGACAGGAGGGGGTGTCGACATGAATATTTATATCTCCAAGAATTATGATATTAGCAGAGGTTGTGCAGAGTGTAGTGAGAAGGTCGTGCATCTCTGGGATGAAAGCTGAGTTGGGTTTGGGGGGCCGGTAGATGAGAAGTAAGGTCATGGGGAAGGGGGGCTTACATTTAACTGCAAGACATTCAAATGAAGACTGTGTAAGCAGAGGGATGGGGGACAGCTCCAGTTCTTGTCGGTGTATAACAGCTAGGCCACCACCACGACCAGTGCTGCGGGCTTTCTCCAGATAGCTGTAACCAGGAGGACAGGCTTCATTTAGGGCAGAGTAAACCTCTGGCTGGTGCCATGTTTCTGTAAGGCACATGAAGTCTAGGCCCTTGTCCATGATGTGGTCTTGAATGTAGGAGGATTTGTTGTTGATGGATTGTGCATTAAAAAGTTCCAGTTTGACCATTGATGAGGAGGTTAATCTCTGCAGGGGTCGTAATACATTAAAATCCACTCCACGCACACTGGAATCCACTCCACGTTGTCTGTCATGCTGGGTATGCAGAGATCTCGCGGTGTTTCCTGTACTGGTGTGCAGAGATCTCGCGATGTTTCCCGTGCTATCAACACCGAGAGCGACAATGCTCTGATGACGCGTCAGGCGTGCGACAGTGGACCAGATAGATGGAATGGTTGGAGCAGAGAGGCTAGGCTGGTGGTAGATAAACTTTCGACGGGAACCTCTATGGATATAACGGGGTCGGCGCAGAATTCCAAGCTCTTCGATAGCCAAGATACACTTTGGAATGGTGCAGGTGTTAAGATTCAGTAATTGCGGGACGGAGTATCTGAAACTCATGCCGGACACCGAAAGTGTTAGCCTGGGGCTAGCCGTTAGCCAAACAAAGAGATGGGATAGTTGAGGGGCTGCCCGGGAGTATACCTCGCAGTAGCAGTGCTGGATAGACAGAGAAGTCCGGATGTTCACCCTTTGACGGAGGGAGCCGATGTTGGAGATGGCAGTGGGTGAGTAGACAGCCGCCAATTTCATGTCGGTCCATGCAAAAAGCCCAAAAGATAGAGCTTGACAAATGCCAAAATGTCCAAGAAAATAGCCCTGCAACCTAGGCCTTTTAAAAATAGCTTTTAGATTGCACTAGCTTCCGAAAATAACGAGTAGTTCGGACGGAGAAGCGGCGAACAAACAAACGCCAGCGTCCTCTCTCTATCCCCGCTCTCTGTTATTAAAGGCTCTGTTCTCTCTGTCTATCTTTCTCTTATTAAAGGCTCTGTTCTCTCTGTCTATCTTTCTCTTATTAAAGGCTCTGTTCTCTCTGTCTATCTTTCTCTTATTAAAGGCTCTGTTCTCTCTGTCTATCTTTCTCTTTTTAGAGCCTCTATACTCCGACTGTTTCTCTCGTCTCTCCGCCTGTGTGTTTGTTTCTACTCGCTCACTGACTGCAACGATCTGATTCGTTGAGTAGCGTCACGTGACGTGACCTGATTGGGTCGCTAAGCCAGTACCGTAAAGGCTAGAAAAGATGCGCCGGTTAAAATAGAAACGCGACCACTAAATTGTATAATAGTCAATCATTTATTGGCTCTGATCTAGTGGAACCAATTAAGGAATCAATTGCAGGAAAAAATACAGCGAAATGAATACTACAAATTAGGGATGCGACCGATACCACTTTTTTTCAGTCCAAGTACAAGTACTTACATTTGGGTACTTGCCGATACCGAATACCGATACGAGTACTTAATAAAACCATTACAGTTCTAACAATGACTTTGAAAACATGTTTTATTTTCAATTTTCATCAGATGTTCCTCACTTTCTGACTGTGAACAAATTAAACAAATATAATGGCACTGCCACACATTTCACTGAAATGTAACCTATTCAGTGGATTTCAGAACCATCCAACATACAACTGTAGCAGAACAACTGAAATGATATGTTATCATAATATGATAACATATCATTTCAGTCACTTTCTGATTGTGAACAAATTAAACAAATATAATGGCACTGCCACACACATTCCACCTGCCTGCTCAACTAACGAGAGGTTTGTAATATACAAGGCCAGTGTTGCCAACTCCTCAGTATTAGGAAGAGTAGCTATTGGCTGTCCTATAAAGAGCTA
>PIJE02000510.1:188700-238700 GCA_002895965.2 Coryphaenoides rupestris
TTCTCTAAAGTTTCATCTTCCTCTTCATTAAAGGCTTTTGTTCTCTCTGTCTATCTTTCTCTTATTAAAGGCTCTGTTCTCTGTCTATCTTTCTCTTATTAAAGGCTCTGTTCTCTCTGTCTATCTTTCTCTTATTAAAGGCTCTGTTCTCTGTCTATCTTTCTCTTATTAAAGGCTCTGTTCTCTCTGTCTATCTTTCTCTTATTAAAGGCTCTGTTCTCTCTGTCTATCTTTCTCTTATTAAAGGCTCTGTTCTCTGTCTATCTTTCTCTTATTAAAGGCTCTGTTCTCTGTCTATCTTTCTCTTATTAAAGGCTCTGTTCTCTCTGTCTATCTTTCTCTTATTAAAGGCTCTGTTCTCTCTGTCTATCTTTCTCTTATTAAAGGCTCTGTTCTCTGTCTATCTTTCTCTTATTAAAGGCTCTGTTCTCTGTCTATCTTTCTCTTATTAAAGGCTCTGTTCTCTGTCTATCTTTCTCTTATTAAAGGCTCTGTTCTCTGTCTATCTTTCTCTTATTAAAGGCTCTGTTCTCTGTCTATCTTTCTCTTATTAAAGGCTCTGTTCTCTCTGTCTATCTTTCTCTTATTAAAGGCTCTGTTCTCTCTGTCTATCTTTCTCTTATTAAAGGCTCTGTTCTCTCTGTCTATCTTTCTCTTATTAAAGGCTCTGTTCTCTCTGTCTATCTTTCTCTTATTAAAGGCTCTGTTCTCTGTCTATCTTTCTCTTTTATACTCGGCATGTTTCTCGTCGCTCACTGACTGCAACGATCTGATTGCGTCACGTGACGTGACCTGGTTGGCCCGCTAAGCCAGTACCGTAAAGGCTAAAATAGAAACGCGACAACTAAATGGTATAATACTCGAGAATGTATCGGTTACAGGTCCGGGTCCGGAGTGGACGGCGTCTGGGTCCGGACCCGGACCGCGGTCCGCCTATTAGTGACCTCTTAGTGGAACCAATTAAGGAATCAATTGCAGGAAAAATAAAACAGCCAAATGAATACCACAAATGTAAATGTATTATAGGACTGTTGTTAATGTAAATGCCGGGCCGGATTAAACAAGGTAACGGGCCGTATGTGGCCCGTTTGCCCACCCCTGCACTATAGTCACTGATCTTTTACATTGCTGCCCTACTGCAACAATTATGAATGAATAAAAAACATGATACATCTCCACTATCCTTTATATTATACTTATGTAATAAGTTAACATTAACATTTTTTTATTTTATTTTTTATCTTCAGAGCATATACATATCAGAGCATTTACACTAAAATTGAAAAAAATCTATTACTTGTGATAACAATCATCATGCTGAAATTGTGTCAAAATAAATACAAAAATAAATAAACATTGACAGAACTTTAATACTTCAATTAATAACAAAAAAAGAAATTAAAGCCTACCAGTTTCCTGAAGATGTTGTCCATTTTCCCTGCATGGGCTGTGACCGACTTGGCTGGAAACTACTTTCTGTGGAAAAGCCTGGCTATAGTTAATTCTAAATAAATATAGTTAACCAGTAACCCTGTCCATAGAAGGCCTCCTCTTTCTCTCTCTTTCTCTCTGTCTCTGAGGTAAATTGGACTATAGACCATGATTTAGTGAAATTTACAGGTTTGTGTCACAAAAAGGCCAAACGTGTCGACATCATCTCCCACCACACGGGGGCGCCCATACGTCTCCTCCTCCGCGAAGCCTGCCCTTCTTTCCGCTCGTCGTCGACTCCACCGGAACATCCGCCGGAAGTGTAAGCGTCCGTCGGTGTTTTCCGTAGTCATTGTTGGTTAGCTTGCGCACGCTCGACTCGTCTCGTCTCTCCGGCACACAAAGTCACGCCGAGTTACGCTAACGCCTTGAATAACTCTCACCATGCCGCAGGAGAACCTGGAAGAAGAGGGTCTGCCCAAGAACCCCGACCTGAGGATCGCTCAGCTCAAGTTCCTGCTGACGATGGACGGCGGCCAGCGGCGGGACGTCAAGACGGAGCTGATGGACGCCATCAAAGCCAACAGTCAGTTCTGTTTTATTTCACGTCGACCCAATACATCCGCAAGATCGCAATAAACCAGGACTCTGCTGTGTTTACTATGAACCAGTGTCACCACCCCAGTGTCACCCAGAGCTAGGCGCGTTTGTGGGACTTCAGGCGTTAATGAACCACTTCAGGCAAGGGGGTCCCTGGGTAGTGATGAGTGCACATCATATGTCACAACCCCTCTGCATGTAGACCAGGGGTGGGCAAACTTTGTGGCTCAAGGGCCACATTTGGTTTTTTAAAACTGACAGACGGGCCGGGCCATCAGTAGATGAGGTGAACAATGAGCTTGTATAAAGTATATGTGAAATCTATTTCCCTATTAATCAATTAAAGAAAGGGTAGCCAAAGCACTTGAGTGTATGGCAAGCAGAGACCAAAGCGATTGACTTGACATTAGAAAAGGTCCGGAGCATCATAATGTCTAACTTGCGTTATGATGCCATATACTGTATATTGAAGTACGTTTTTCCGTGTTCTTAAATCCTGTTCTTAGCTAAGAACCAATCCCAGATAAGAAAACTTTCTTGGTGAATGAGGTCCATTGTCGGGCTGTAGGATGGATGGATGGATGGATGGATGGATGTTTTTTAAAGGTTAGGGTCAGAGGTTTTCCCCTTTGACTGAAATTTCCAATGAAAAAAGTGTTTTCCATCGAAAAATATCCTTTTCGGTTGTTTGGTTTTATGCAGACACCTACTTTGGCACCATGTACACATCAGACGACCGCGGCATCCTGTACACCAAGTCCCTGGAGCGCCACCTGTTTGGCGGGCATCGCAAGAGCGACTTCACCAACATCACTTCGCTCCGCGGCGTCTACCTCACGAACAAGCTGGAGGAGGGTACACCAACCCACCCAACACCCGTCTGTCCGTCCATCATCAGATCCATCTCTCCCTCCATCCATAATCCCTCCATCAGCCACTTCTATCCATCCCTCCATGATATCCATTCATTCATACATTTACATTTTGGGCATTTGGCAGATGCTTTTATCCAAAGCGACTTACAAAGAGTACAGAGCATGTTTCAAGCATTCATAATTTCAAAGCTAAACGAGTTTCATAACTGCTAGGTTGCCTGCATAGTAGCTGGGATAAGAGCATTTTATTAATAATAATAATAATAATAATAATAATAATAATACATAGGACTTGTATAGCACTTTTCTAGGTACTCAAAGACGCTTCACAATAAACAAATACACATATAACATAAACGTACACAGATACAGAAACAAATACAAATATAGAGGTTACAGAGTGACAGACATTTTGAGTATATCCATTGATTTCATCCGTTCACCCACCATTTGACCATTCATCCACGCATCTATTGTTTGACCCTTTGACCTCTGAGTGTCTCGATGCCCCCCCTCCACCCCCCTGCAGACGGCCGGATACGAACGGTGATCTCTTTCAACAGAGGCGGCCACTGGCAGCTGACGGGGAAGCCAGAGAACGTGGATTGCGGCGATGTCCAGAATGTATGTACTGTATGTAGTGAACTCTGGGGTAGTCCAAATGCACCA
Organism: Coryphaenoides rupestris; assembly: GCA_002895965.2. Classification (NCBI taxonomy): domain Eukaryota; kingdom Metazoa; phylum Chordata; class Actinopteri; order Gadiformes; family Macrouridae; genus Coryphaenoides; species Coryphaenoides rupestris. The sequence continues at coordinate 192,276 of PIJE02000510.1, forward strand.
TGATGAGCGTCAGTGTGTTAAATCGGTGTGTGTGTGTGTGTGTGTGTGTGTGTGTGTGTGTGTGTGTGTGTGTGTGTGTGTTGTTCCTCCACAGTGTAACCTACACATCCACGGCGAGCACAGCCGCTACAGCCACATCGTCCCCATGCTGCCCCTCTCCGAGCCGTCCGCCATCGGCCTGGTCATCGCCCACGGTAACGGCAGAAGAGCAGTTCCATGTGACTAGCGTCTAGTGACATTACAAATGGGAATGTCCACCTGATGTATATATTACTAGATCAGTCTACCAGCCTACCCAGTGGGGACTGTACTGACAGGTAAACTGCTCTAATCAGCATACATCTAGGTGGACATTCCTCACTTGTGATGTCACTAGACAGTAGTCACATGGCAATTGTGAAACTGCTTGCAATGGCTAATCACACTCACACCTGGTGGCATAATACGTCCCCTTTAATTTAATATTGCATTCATATAATGTTTTTGAAATATATCCGACTCTATCGCCTCTCTTTCTCTCTATATCTCTCTCTCTGCCTCTCTCTCTCTCTCGCTCCCAGGCGGCGTGGGTGACTCTCTCTCGTCGACACAGCACCCTGACGTGTTCATCTCGTCGGACGGCGGGTACAGGTGGCGGGGGGCGCTGGAGGGCCCGCACCACTACAGCATCCTGGACTCCGGGGGCCTCATCGTGGCGGTGGAGGCGCAGCACGAGGCCCAAGTCCAGACCATCAAGTACAGCGTTCCCTCCATCCCACAGAAACAGCAGTAGCCCCACCCCCCCCCACCCCCATATATGTTTATTTGACATGCCCCGCCCCCCCCCAGGTTCTCCACGGGCGAGAGAAGAAATGTCTTCTTAACTCCACTTACGAAGTTCCTGCGACAATTTTGGCATTCAAGAAAGTTTTCTTATCTGGGATTGGTTCTTAGCTAAGAACAGGATTTAAGAACGCGGAAAAGCAGTCGTAGCGACCTATTTGGAGTGCGCCCATGTTCTTAACGGTTGAATTTGTGAGGGGGGGCTCCGTTACTTCGCGGTTCTGATGAGGGGGGATGGATATCGCTGGATATTGGTGGGGACATGTCCCCAGCGTCCCCACAAAATTCTACGCCCATGATAGGGTCTATCAAGATCCACAAGTAGCCTCCTCATGTATTTAACTCAACTGTACAATTGAATCTGCTCTCAGCCGTCTTGTTCTCTATTGTTATTTTTCATTGTTGGTTCTATTTTCTTTATCTTGCTTAGTGTGTACATTGTAAGAGCCAGTGGAGAAACATTCCACTGCTCATCTTACTGGTATGATGTTGCATGTGACATGTGACTGGTTTGGCCGGTGCACCATCGGTTTCACTGTTCGCTTTGGCATGATTCTGTGTGCACACGGTCCTGTTGTTGCCCTTATAAGGAGCTGGCGGGGCGTGTCTGCATTCCATTTAAGAATGAGTGGCATTCCTCATCAGGTGAGCGCAGCTGAGAACACTTTGGCGGGTTAAGAACACATTTCCCTGCGTTCATGAATCCGGCGGACAGATTCTTAAGTTTGTTCTTACGAAGTTTGTAAAAAGATATTTAAGAAGACACTTAAGAAAATGTTCGTGAATGAGGTCCAATGTCCAGAGCCTTCAGCATCTCAGGCGAATCTCATCCACACCTGGCGCCTTGCCACTGAAGAGCTTTTTGACTACTTCAGTGACCTCTACCAAGGATATGGGTGAGACTTCTCCCGAGTCTTCAGACTCTGCCTCTTCCACAGAGGACGTACTGGTCGGGTTCAGGAGCTCCTCAAAGTGTTCTTTCCACTGCCCGACAATATCCTCAGTCTGCGTCAGCAGTTCTCCTCCCCGACTGAGCACAGCCTGAGCCAAGCCCTGCTTTCCCTTCCTGGGTCGCCGGACAGTTTGCCAGAACCTCCTTGAGGCCAACCAAAAGTCCTGCTCCATGGCCTCCCTGAACTCCTCCCACACCCGGGTTTTTGCTTCAGCGACTGCTGAAGCTGCGGTCCTTTTAGCCTCCGGTACCCGTCTGCTGTTTCAGGAGACCCTTGTGCCAACCAGGCCCGAAAGGCCTCCTTCTTCAGCCTGACGGCTTCCGTCACCGCTGGTGTCCACCAACGAGTTCTTGGGTTGCCGCCACCACCGACAGCCTTTTGACCACAGCGCTAAGCTGCAGCCTCTACAATGGAGGCTCTGAACATGGCCCACTCAGGTTCGATGTCCCCGCACGAGAAGTTCTTCCAGAGATTGGAGTTAAAGACCTTATGGACAGGGGCTTCCACCAGACGTTCCCAGTTCACCCTCACTACACGTTTGGGTTTACCAGGTCTGTCTGGCAGCCTCCCGCGCCATCTGATCCAACTCACCACCAGGTGGTGATCAGTTGACAGCTCTGCTCCTCTCTTCACCCGAGTGTCCAAAACATGCGGCCGCAGATCTGCTGATACGATTACAAAGTCGATCAGCGACCTTTGGCCTAAGGTGGTCCGGTACCAGGTACACTTGTGGACCACCCTATGTTCGAACATGGTGTTTGTTATGGCCAGTCCATGACTAGCACAGAAGTCCAATAACAAAACACCACTCTGGTTCAGATCGGGCAGGCCGTTCATCCCAATCACTCCCCTCCAGGTTTCAAGTTTCAAGTTTCAAGTATTTTATTGTCACTTCACAATTTACACGTGAGTATAAGCAGTGAGTGAAAAACCTTTTGTGCAAAACGCCCGACAGCCGACAGTAATTATAAAAGAAAACAAAATAGAAATAGAACTAACAAAATAGAAGTAGGACTAGCAAAATAGAAATAGAACTATGCTAAATAGAAATAGAACTATAAATATAAATTCTGTGTAAAATAAGAATAAAATAAAATGAAATGGAATATACAACAAAATATCCAGGTGAGCAATACACATATAAATCAATGTACTAAAATATACATTGTTATATGCTGACATTCACAGAATGTCACAGAATACCTTCTCAGACAGTCACCACAACACTAGCACCAGCAATTGGCACCAGGACTAGCACTAACACCAGTACTAGCACCAGCACCAGCAGTAACACTAGCACCAGGACCAGCACTAGCAGTAACACCAGCACTAGCACCAACACTTAGCACTACTACCAGCACTAGCTCCAGCAGTAACACTAGCACTAGGTTTCTCCATCATTGCCCACGTGTGCGTTGAAGTCCCCCAGTAGAACTGGGGTCCCCGGATGGAACCCTTTCCAGGATGCCACCCAAGGACTCCAAGAAGGCCGGATACTCTGAACTGCTGTTTGGTGCGTAGGCACACACAACAGTCAGAGCCTTCCCCCCAGCGACTTGTAGTCGCATGGAGGTGACCCTATCGTTCACTGGAGAGAACTCCAACACAGCGGTGCTCAGCCGGGGACTTGTGAGTATCCCCACACCCGCCTGGCGCCTCACACCCTGGGCAACTCCGGAAAAGGAGAGGGTCCAGCCCCTCTCCAGGAGTTTGGTTCCAGACCCGGTGCTGTGCGTGGAGGTGAGCCCAACCATATCTAGTTGGTACCGCTCCACCTCCCGCACCAGCTCAGGCTCCTTCCCCGCCAATGAGGTGACGTTCCACATCCCTAGAACCAGTCGGCGATAACGGGGATCCGCACGCCCAGGACCCCGCTTTTGCCTACCGCCCGGTATACAATGCACCCGACCCCAATGACTCTCCCTGCAGGTGGTGAGCCCACAGGGAGGTGACTCCACGTTGTCTTTTCGGGCTTGGCCCGGCCGGGCCCCGTGGATCCAGGCCCGGCCACCAGACACTCGCCAACGAGCTCCCCTCCCAGGTCTGGCTCCAGAAGGGTGCCCCGGTTTCCCTTGTCCGGGCGAGGTGACTGATCTTTCCGGGAGTCTCTTCATGGGGTCTTTGAATCGCTCTTAGTCTGGCCCCTCCCCTGGGACCACTTTGCCTTGGGAGACCCTACCAGGAGCTAATGCCCCGGACAACACAGCTCCCAGGGTCACGGGGGCACCCAAACCCCCTCACCACGATAAGGTGCCGATTCTTTGGGGGGGTTAAAAAACATGTTGAAGTTATTTCCCCTTCTGGGGCAAGACTGCAATTCGGTCCGATCTAGCAAGTTCTCTCTTGAGATCGGTCTGGCCAGTCTTCAAGCTGAGTCACACAGTCACAAATGCATGCAACAGCACGTGTTTAACCTGTAGAGGGAGTCAGCTGATGCAAACCAATGTTGGGGGTGTGATTCACCCCCAACATTATGTTTTTGAATACGAAGCAAAGACGGAAATACAGCCCTTGCGGCATTCGCTCTGTGAGCTCTGCTTTGATAAAACAATACGATTCCATTTCTAAAAAAATGTTTGGGTCACGCTAACCGACATTCACGCTCTGTGTGTGCTTCAGGCTTTAGAGTTAAAAAGTAACCAAACAGAATGCCCAAGAGAGTGGTGAAAATACCTCCCCTGAAAAAAGCCTTTACACTCTCAGCTCAAGGACAATACCTGCAAGGTGTGCGACTACACATAACACATACAGACCAGGTGGTGTTCTGCTGACACCTCTGAGCTCCACGGAGCCATCAATCACACTGCTCTGCCGTGAGCTCATGCAGGTTTCGACCGTACCCGGCAGAAACGGCTTAGCTGAGGTTGTGATTAATACGATAAGTACGGTAAGTGTGTGCGTGTGTGTGTGTGTGTGTGTCTTTGTGTGTGCGTTTGTGTGTCTACCTAGGTGTGTGTGTGTGTGTGTGCGTGTGCCTACGCACGTGCATGTGTGCGTGTGTCTATGTCATGTCTATGTGTGTGTATGTGCGTGTTGTGTGTGTGTGTGTGCCCACGTCTAGCCCTGATCCCGAGCTCTGCTGTTGTGTGTGTCAGCGTTTGTGAGGTAATCTAAGTCGCACTCCGTCCAGTCGACACTGAGATAAGGGCCCGCTCACCCCGTATGGCCCCTATTATGCCCCTGGAAGAGTCGCCCCCCCCCCCCCCCGAAATTCATCGAGGCATTCATTCATGCATATGAATATGAAATGCAGGGTGAAAAATAGAAACACACAGTGGAGACAGAGTAGACACACAGAAAGGAAGAAAATAACGGACGAAAGAAATGAAGAAAGGAAGGAAGGACGAGAAATGTAAAGAACAAAGGAAAAAATAAATATAATGAAAGAGAAAGATAAGCGAAAGAGAGAGAGAGAGAGAGTGTAAGACAGAGAGGGGGAGAGAAAGGGAGAGAGCGAGAGAGAGAGAGTGTGTGTGAGAGAGAAAGGGGGAGAGTGTGAGACAGAGAGGGGGAGAGAAATGGGAGAGAGGAAGAAAGAGAGGGAGAGAGAGGGAGAGAAAGGGAGGGAGAGAGAGAGAGAGAGGGAGAGAAAGAGAGAGGGAGAAAGAGAGGGAGAGATGCCCAAACAAAACAAACAAACGCACGCGGACTGAACACACAATGGTTATAATGGAATGATTTGTCAGCAGCACAGAGACCTGGCAGAACCTGTAATTCCATCGCAGAGCACAGAGCTTTTCCATTACAAACAAAATGGTGGCCTGGGGGAAGCTATAGAGCAGGGATGGGCAAACTTTTTGGCTCAAGGGCCACACTCCTTAGCAACCCCTCCGTCGGTCAATGATTTTTTTTATGTTGACCCAAAATCCAAGCAACTCTAAGGGAACATTCATTAGCACGTTGTTGGGCAGTGAATGAATGTGTTAGGATTCTGGTGGGTCGATCATACTGGGCTCTCAGATCGTGTATTTTCTGCGCCCTCAGTTCGGATTTGGACGGGTATGTTTGGTATGTTTGGTGAAAACACTGTTTTGTCTCATAGTGGCTAGCTTCACATTGCCGCTTTAAATAATAGCCAGTCTCGGGACAGATGAGACATACAGGTTTTGAACTGTCCGTGGGAAGAATAAACACCAACAGTACATGTACACGTCTGTCCAATCTTCATTAAAGGCTCTGTTCTCTCTGTCTATCTTTCTCTTATTAAAGGCTCTGTTCTCTCTGTCTATCTTTCTCTTATTAAAGGCTCTGTTCTCTCTGTCTATCTTTCTCTTATTAAAGGCTCTGTTCTCTCTGTCTATCTTTCTCTTATTAAAGGCTCTGTTCTCTCTGTCTACCTTTCTCTTATTAAAGGCTCTGTTCTCTCTGTCTATCTTTCTCTTATTAAAGGCTCTGTTCTCTCTGTCTACCTTTCTCTTATTAAAGCTCTGTTCTCTCTGTCTAAACCTTTCTCTCATTAAAGGCTCTGTTCTCTCTGTCTATCTTTCTCTTATTAAAGGCTCTGTTCTCTCTGTCTACCTTTCTCTTATTAAAGGCTCTGTTCTCTCTGTCTATCTTTCTCTTATTAAAGGCTCTGTTCTCTCTGTCTACCTTTCTCTTATTAAAGGCTCTGTTCTCTCTGTCTATCTTTCTCTTATTAAAGGCTCTGTTCTCTCTGTCTATCTTTCTCTTATTAAAGGCTCTGTTCTCTTGTCTATCTTTCTCTTATTAAAGGCTCTGTTCTGTCTATCTTTCCTCTTATTAAAGGCTCTGTTCTCTGGTCTATTTTCTCTGATTAAAGGCTCTGTTCTCTCTGTCTATCTTTTCTCTTATTAAAGGCTCTGTTTCTCTGTCCTATCTTTCTCTGATAAAGGCCTCCTGTTCTCTCTGTCTATCTTTCTCTTATTAAAGGCTTCTGTTCTCTGGTCTATCTTTCTCTTATTAAAGGCTCCTTGTTCTCTCTGTCTATCTTCTCTGATTAAATGGCTCTGTTCTCGTCTGTCATATCTTTTCTCTTATTAAAGGCCTCTGTTCTCTCTGTCTATCTTTCTCTTATTAAAGGCTCTGTTCTCTGTCTATCTTTCTCTTATTAAAGGCTCTGTTCTCTCTGTCTATCTTTCTCTTATTAAAGGCTCTGTTCTCTCATGTCTATCTTTCTTATTAAAGGCTCTGTTCTCTCTGTCTATCTTTCTCTTATTAAAGGCTCTGTTCTCTGTCTATCTTTCTCTTATTAAAGGCTCTGTTCTCTCTGTCTATCTTTCTCTTATTAAAGGCTCTGTTCTCTCTGTCTATCTTTCTCTTATTAAAGGCTCTGTTCTCTCTGTCTATCTTTCTCTTATTAAAGGCTCTGTCTCTCTGTCTATCTTTCTCTTATTAAAGGCTCTGTTCTGTCTATCTTTCTCTTATTAAAGGCTCTGTTCTGTCTATCTTTCTCTTATTAAAGGCTCTGTTCTCTGTCTACCTTTCTCTTATTAAAGGCTCTGTTCTCTCTGTCTACCTTTCTCTTATTAAAGGCTCTGTTCTCTGTCTATCTTTCTCTTATTAAAGGCTCTGTTCTCTGTCTATCTTTCTCTTATTAAAGGCTCTGTTCTCTCTGTCTATCTTTCTCTTATTAAAGGCTCTGTTCTCTGTCTATCTTTCTCTTATTAAAGGCTCTGTTCTCTCTGTCTATCTTTCTCTCATTAAAGGCTCTGTTCTCTCTGTCTATCTTTCTCTTCATTAAAGGCTCTGTTCTCTCTGTCTATCTTTCTCTGATTAAAGGCTCTGTTCTCTCTGTCTATCTTTCTCTGATTAAAGGCTCTGTTCTCTGTCTATCTTTCCCTTATTAAAGGCTCTGTTTCTCTCTGTCTATCTTTCTCTTATTAAAGCTCTGTTCTCCTGTCTATCTTTTTCTCTTATTAAAGGCTCTGTTCTCTCTGTCTATCTTTCTCTTATTAAAGGCTCTGTTCTCTCTGTTCTAATCTTTCTCTTATTAAAAGGCTCTGTTCTCTGTCTATCTTTCTCTTATTAAGGCTCTGTCTCTCTGTCTATCTTCTCTTGATTAAAGGCTCTGTTCTCTCTGTCTATCTTTCTCTTATTAAAGGCTCTGTTCTCTGTCTATCTTTCTCTTATTAAAGGCTCTGTTCTCTGTCTATCTTTCTCTTATTAAAGGCTCTGTTCTCTCTGTCTATCTTTCTCTTATTAAAGGCTCTGTTCTCTGTCTATCTTTCTCTGATTAAAGGCTCTGTTCTCTGTCTATCTTTCTCTTATTAAAGGCTCTGTTCTCTCTGTCTATCTTTCTCTTATTAAAGGCTCTGTTCTCTGTCTATCTTTCTCTTATTAAAGGCTCTGTTCTCTCTGTCTATCTTTCTCTTATTAAAGGCTCTGTTCTCTCTGTCTATCTTTCTCTTATTAAAGGCTCTGTTCTCTGTCTATCTTTCTCTTATTAAAGGCTCTGTTCTCTGTCTATCTTTCTCTGATTAAAGGCTCTGTTCTCTCTGTCTATCTTTCTCTTATTAAAGGCTCTGTTCTCTGTCTATCTTTCTCTGATTAAAGGCTCTGTTCTCTCTGTCTATCTTTCTCTGATTAAAGGCTCTGTTCTCTGTGTGGATGGATGGATGGATGTGTTTTTTAAAGGTTAGGGTCAGAGGTTTTCCCCTTTGACTGAAATTTCCAATGAAAAAAAGTGTTTCCCATCGAAAAATATCCTTTTCGGTTGTTTGGTTTTATGCAGACACCTACTTTGGCACCATGTACACATCAGACGACCGCGGCATCCTGTACACCAAGTCCCTGGAGCGCCACCTGTTTGGCGGGCATCGCAAGAGCGACTTCACCAACATCACTTCGCTCCGCGGCGTCTACCTCACGAACAAGCTGGAGGAGGGTACACCAACCCACCCAACACCGTCTGTCCGTCCATCATCAGATCCATCTCTCCCTCATCCATAATCCCTCCATCAGCCACTTCTATCCATCCCTCCATGATATCCATTCATTCATACATTTACATTTTGGGCATTGGCAGATGCTTTTATCCAAAGAGACTTACAAAGAGTACAGAGCAGGTTTCAAGCATTCATAATTTCAAAAGCTAACACGAGTTTCATAACTGCTAGGTTGCCTGCATAGTAGCTGGATAAGAGCATTTTTATTAATAATAATATAATAAACATAGGACTTGTATAGCACTTTTCTAGGTACTCAAAGGACGCTTCACAATAAACAAATACAGCATCATAACAAACGTACACAGATACAGAAACAAATACAAAATAGAGGTTACAGAGTGACAGACATTTTGAGTATATCCATTGATTTCATCGCTTCACCCACCATTTGACCATTCATCCACGCATCTATTGTTTGACCCTTTGACCTCTGAGGTGTCTCGATGCCCCCGCTCCCCCCCTGCAGACGGCCGGGATACGAACGGTGATCTCTTTCAACAGAGGCGGCCCACTGGCAGCTGACGGGGAAAGCCAAGAGAACGTGGATTGCGGCGATGTCCAGAATGTATGTACTGTATGTAGTGAACTCTGGGGTAGTCCAATGCACCATGATGAGCGTCAGTGTGTTAAATCGTGGTGTGTGTGTGTGTGTGTGTGTGTGTGTGTGTGTGTGCTGTGTGGTGTGTTGTTCCTCCACAGTGTAACCTACACATCCACGGCGAGCACAGCCGCTACAGCCACATCGTCCCCATGCTGCCCCCTCTCCGAGCCGTTCCGCCATCGGCCTGGTCATCGCCCACGGTAACGGAGAAGAGCAGTTCCATTGACTAGCGTCTAGTGACATTACAAATGGGAATGTCCACCTGATGTATATATTACTAGATCAGTCTACCAGGCCTACCCAGTGGGACTGTACTGACAGTAAACTGCTCTAATCAGCATACATTCTAGGTGGGACATTCCTCACTTGTGGATGTCACTAGACAGTGTCACATGGCATTGTGAAACTGCTTGCAATGGCTAATCACACTCACACCTGTGGCATAATACGTCCCCTTTATTTAATATTGCATTCATATAATGTTTTGAAATATATCCGACTCTATCGCCTCTCTTTCTCTCTATATCTCTCTCTCTGCCTCTCTCTCTCTCTCGCCTCCCAGGCGGCGTGGGTGACTCTCTCTCGTCGACACAGCACCCTGACGTGTTCATCTCGTCGGACGGCGGGTACAGGTGGCGGGGGCGCTGGAGGGCCCGCACCACTACCGCATCCTGGACTCTGGGGGCCTCATCGTGGCGGTGGAGGCGCAGCACGAGGCCCAAGTCCAGACCATCAAGTACAGCGTTCCCTCCATCCCACAGAGACAGCAGTAGCCCCCCCCCCCCCCACCCCCATATATGTTTATTTGACATGCCCCGCCCCCCCCCAGGTTCTCCACGGACGAGGGCCAATGCTGGAAGGCGTATAACTTCACGGAGCACCCGCTGTTCTTCGCCGGCCTGACGTCGGAGCCGGGCACCAAGGCCATGAACGTCAGCGTGTGGGGCTACCGGCCCGAGGACGATGAGCAGCCCATGTGGGTGGCGGTCACCATCGACTTCAAGAGCATCCTCACGCGGCAGTGTAGGTGCTGGACGCTAACGCTAGCCGGCTCACGCTAGCCTACGAAGGTTAACATAACACCATCGACTTCAAGAGCATCCTCGCGCGGCAGTGTAGGTGCTGGACGCTAACGCTAGCCGGCTAACGCTAGCCTACGAAGGTTAACATAACACCATCGACTTCAAGAGCATCCTCGCGCGGCAGTGTAGGTGCTGGACGCTAACGCTAGCCGGCTAACGCTAGCCTACGAAGGATAACATAACACCATCGACTTCAAGAGCATCCTCGCGCGGCAGTGTAGGTGCTGGATGCTAATGCTAGCCAATTCAAGGGGACATATTATGCCACCAGATGTGAGTAAGATTAGCCATTGCAAGCCATTTCACAATTGCCATGTGACTACCGTCTAGTGACATCACAATTGGGAGTGTCCTAGTATGCTGACCAGATCAGTCTACCAGCCCCAAGAGCATCCTCACCAGACTGAGGGGATGATGCCAACACTAGTTTACGTATGTGGCCAAATTTGAGCTAATTGTAGCTTATGCCAGCTAACACTCATTGTATGTTCTTGGAAGATTAGAGTTATTGTTGTCATTGTTGAAAGCACACAAGAACAACATCACTCAGTGGTGGTCGAGCAAACAAAACTCATGAACAGGAAGTAGTGCGGCGAGTTAATGGCAGACTTCTAATCTGACACACCCAGTATTGCAACATAGCACAGTCTGGAGTTATTATTGACTTAAGAATATGATCCCCACTAGCTTAGTGATTTTTTTTTCTTCTCTGGACTTAGTGGGAAATACTGTCGTTTAAACTGATCTGAGGGGCGGCAGTAGCTCAGGAGGTAAGAGCGGTTGTCTGATCCCCGGGCTCCACCTAGCTGTGGAGTGTGGAGGTGTCCTCTGAGCAAGACACCACCTGACCCTAACTGCTCCTGACGTGTTGGTTGTTACCTTGCATGGTTGACACCGCCGTCGGTGTATGAATGGGTGAGGATGAATGAGGCAATGCTGTAAAGCGCTTTGGATAAAAGCACGATATAAATGCAATCCATTTACCATTTTATCTGTTGTTTGGTTTACTGTTTTGGAGTCTTATTCTCATTGGTCCGCGTTTGATTGATTGTCCAGGTAATGACAGGGACAGCAGTAGCCCCACCCCCCCCCACCCCCATATATGTTTATTTGACATGCCCCGCCCCCCCCCAGGTTCTCCACGGACGAGGGCCAATTTCATTGGTCCGCGTTTGATTGATTGTCCAGGTAATGACAGGGACTATGAGGACTGGTTGGCTCATTCCACCGAGGGCGGGGACCCGGAGACCAACGGCTGCGTGCTGGGCTCCAGGGAGACGTACAGGAGGCTGAAGAAGACCTCCGTCTGCCGCAACGGCCGGAACTACAGCGTCCGCAAGAAACAGAGCCCCTGCCCTTGTACCAGAGAGGACTTCCTGTGGTGAGGGCACCCTGGGGTGCTGGGGATGGGGAGCTTCTGCAAAGCACAGATAGGAGGGATGCTTGGTTGGGGGATACTAGGTCCGGAACGGATGACGTAGTAAACGTTTGGCTGCCTTCTGATGCTGTATGAAACATCGTTATATATACAAGGCTAAATACTATTACACTGTTTGCTCGACAGTGACTATGGTTACCTGCGTCGTAACGACACCTCGGAGTGCGTGCGACAGCCCAACACCGCCGACCCCAACCCTGAAGTCTGCCTCAACGGCATGGAGGATGAGCAGATCCAGACATTCGGGTAACACACACACGTCACATCACACACGCGTCCTACGACATACAAAGTACGTTATGACATCTTGTGAAACAAGGGTATATTATATCACATATATACTGTATATATTGTGACTCAGTGGGGTTCCGAGTGTGCACGTGACTGAAAATAATGAATTCAAGTTCCACACCAGGGTTTCAATGAAATACAACTTTTATCGACTGCAATGGGGAGGGAAAGTGTACGTTAGTAGCAGTGCCAAGTCCGTAATCCACATAGTCATCGTAGTCCATAAGCAGGGTCTAGTACACTGGGAAGGAGTCTCATACAGAGCAGGGTTGGGCTTGGGTTCGGGTAGTCAGGCAGGGCAAGGGTCGATACACGAAGCGGTTCTCCAACGGTTCAAAGGAAAAGACCAACAGGGGCCACTATCTTATTCTTATTCTTATTCTTAATTCTTATTCTTATCAATACAACACCGGCGCACTACACGCAGTCTTCTGCGTCTTCCACCACGCTCTCCTCGACTCTCCCCACCACCCAGGTCCTCTCCTATTTATGTCCTGAAGGCAAGGTCTTGATTGGCGGCCACGGAGTTCTTCTAACGAGGCGCAGGCAATTCCAATACGGCTAATTGCCGGTCTAGGCGGCTGTGTCTCAGTGGCTCCCTCTATGATGTGTCGAGAACAAGCTGCGAGAACTCCTGAACCAGGGCGTTCAGGAGGTTTTTTTCGGACCTAGGGCTGCGAGAACAAAATTACGTCATTTTGTTCTCGCAGCCCTAGGTCCGACAAAAAACGTATGGATCAGCCTTTAGGATCCTTAGTGGCCGGCTGCCACAATATATAGGCTATATATATATATATATAAATATAAACATTAACATTAACGCACATCTTTAAATTTCACCTTTTAATTGTTTATTTTTTATATATTTTTGTATTTTTTCAAAACATTTCTTTTTTCAAATTTCTATATTGTTACTTTCTGTTAAATGTTCAATGTTATGCACCAATTTCACAAATGCACATTCTTTGTTTGTAAAAACAAAAGCAATAAACCTTATCTAATTCTTATTCTGATTCTGATCTATATGTATCTTGCGGCCCATCATTGGCAACTCAGTAACGCGGCGTGTGGTATGTGGCGTGTGACGTGTCGGTCCATGGGTGTGGTGCCGTTCTTGTGCGCCTGTGTGTGCTGCAGCTACCGGAAGGGTTCCGAGCGACCGGTGCGAGGGGGGCTTTGCTCCTCAGCGCACGTCGGAGACCATTGCCAGGCCCTGTGGCGGGAAACCCAGCGAGGCCCTGTCCCCGGTCGGCCAGCCGTCCTCAGAAACACACTTCGACACACCGGTCAGTGTCAAGTCAAGTCAAGTAAATTTTATTTGTATAGCCCTTAATCCCAGTTACAGTCTCAAAGGGCTTTACAGGCCATATGATTATTATGGGTCATGTGATTATGACACCCCACTAGCCCTATAGCGCCCCCCTAAGGCCAAGAAATGACTCCCTTAATTAACAAGGAAGAAACCTGGAGAAGGAACTCAGAGTGGGGGATCCCTCCTTCCAGGGACGGTTCGGAGTGCAATGGGTGTGTTTGTGTGTGATGGACGTCCGTATCTTGCTAACGCTAACGTAGTGCCATACATAAACACCTCCGTGTGTCTCTCCTCCAGCGGGAGAAGATGGTGCTGAGCCTGGTGTGCGCAGGAGCCGGGATCATCGTCCTGGTGGCCGTCGCCTCCGCCACCCTCACGGTCCGCAGGGTGCTCTATAAGAACAGGTGACACACTTACATTTATATTTACGTTTACATTTAGGGCATTTGGCAGATGCTTTTTTATCCAAAGCGGCTTATGAGTACATTTGTAGGTAGGTAGTTGACACACGTGTAACCTGCTGTAGGCCTGCTCTGGGCTATTTACCACCCTTGTTTTGTATATAAAGTCTGCAGGGTGTTTTCACGCTAAATGCTCTCAAGTAAGATGTGTTGTACGTTTGCCCATTAGCAGCCTCTAGTGGCCGGAGCTGTAACTGCAGGTATAGAAATATCATTTTACATTTACATTTACATTTAGGCCATTTTGCAGATGCTTTAACCAAAGCGACTTACAAAGTGTAGATTTGTTGAAAGAGACAGCAATATATCGCTGTGGTCCATAAAGATAAGAATAGAGCAGGTTTCAAGCATTCATGATTGCAAGGCTAATAGAACGAGTTTCGTCTCCCTCCTTTCTACGACCCTTTTACAACTTGGGCTATCGAGCATTAAAAACCACCACCATGAGCTCCACACTGCATGTACTTTCCATGCACTAGGGTTGGTGTGAACCTGTGCAGTGACTGCAATGCTGTGATGCAGTGACGGTGTCAATATGGGGTGGTGGTGGTGTGTTCCGCTGCGATGCTTTCTCCGCAGGACGCCCACATACCGATTCTCCAACCTACGGGTGCAGGACGAGGACGCCGACACCACCACGACGACCGACCCAGAGGGCGGAGCCTGCGGCAACGGAACCCCGTTTCACAATGACCACGACTCGGACGACGTAATGTTTTCAAAAATATAGATCAATTGACAATAGCAAAGTAGAAAACAATGGCTTATCGATGAATGAAATAAAATCACAATATCAGTTGGTAAATGGAGTGTCAAATGACACGGATGATTTTGTGTAAAAAGTGGGAGTTTGTGCATGACATCAGTTGTAATCGCTCATTCCAACTCTCACTCACTGGACATGTTTATTTATCCATTGTTGACTGTCTGTGAAAAGGTCTTGCTAATACTCTTGTGGTCGGGCTGAACGGAAGACTGGGAACGCATTCATGCTCAAACATCTTGATGTGATTTATTTTCCTTTTCATTTATTTTTTTACATCTCCTGACATTTTCTTTTGTAGGATCTCTTGAATCTTGAATGAGGCAAACAGGAGGTAAACCAGATATGAAGCTTGGGATTAGTCAAAATCAAGTTCAGTTCAGCCCCCACGAGAGGATTTTGGCCTCTGTTGTATTTCATGGATTTATTAATGCTATTTTCCATGTTTTCAAATGGAATGTGTGGAAAATATCATGTATTTATTTATTGATTTAAAAAAAAACTGTGCTGTGTAACTTCTTCACTGCCATCACCTTTGTTCAAAAGTATGACAAAGGTTTCCCGTTGACCACATCAATGTGGAACATCTGTCAAGAATCATGGCGGGAAAATTCAAGTGTCTAAAGACAGAGGGGTGTGGTTAATTGTGGAGAGGAAGTGATGTCACACCTCTAACCTTTTGTTTGTTTGTTTGGTTATGTATTATACGGAGCAATTAAGCAATTAAGAAGCACAGTGCAGGTTTAACATACCTGGAGGTTAGGATCCTCAATTTTCAGATTTTTTCTGTACAGTATTTTTTTATTGTGCATATACTTTTAATTGTTGGATATGTGTAATTTTAGAGGGTTTTTTTGGTTCATTTGTGTTCTATTTCTTCAATCTTCTTAAGCAGTTGAATTATTGTACAATATCTGGCCAAAAAAATAATGTTAAATATCTTGATGTATGTATGTATGTATTATAATGTCCAAATAACGCAAACCAATTTGACATTTCTATGCTTACAGAAAACATTTGATATGTTATTTCTTAAGCAACCAACTTATGGAAGCACATCTGTAGTCCAAATTGCTTCATTTAGTCATTTTGTATTTAGGCCTGTCATTAAATGAGACATTTTTGAGAAAAGCCCCATAACTTTCAGCCCTTAAAAAATGTACGAAAATGTTTGTCATTGCCAGCCTGTATATCCTAATGTGATCAAATAATGTCTTAATCCAGTGCTTCCAATTTACCCACGTTACCAACGTACCCAACATGCCAACTTATTTCAATATCACATGCAGTTGTATATATGTTTCTCTTTCAGTTTTTCTATTTATTTATTCTCTCATGAAGAAGATAAGATAAGATAGAACTTTATTGATCCTGAAGGAAATTCTTGTGCATAGCAATAGAATAAAACAATAGAGAAATAAACAGTAGAATAATACAAATAATATAACAGATTTACAAATTTACAGAAAGTCTTAGTCCTAGGAGAAGTATAAAAATATAGGTATGTCAGCAAAAACAATTTGGCAATAATTGTGTAATAAAAGGGTAGTATTGCACATGATATAAAGAATATTAAGAATATTGCACATAATGATGAAAGGTAATGTAGCATGTTAATATTGCAAGGATAATATTGAGAAATTGCAAATGACATTATGAATATTGCACATGATGATGAGAGGACATTTGAAAAAAGCCCCATAACTTTCAGCCCTTAAAACATTTAAGAAAATGTTTGTCATTGCCGGCCTGTATATCCTAAGGTGATCAAATAATGTCTTAATAATCTTAATCCAGTGCTACCCAACATGCCAATTTATTTCACATGCAGTTGTATATTTGTTTCTATTTCAGTTTTTCTATTTATTTATTCTCTCATGAAGAAATATCCATATATTAATTACCATGTCTGTTGTTTATTTGTTGTCATTTTATACATGCATGTGTGTTTTCATCTGTAATTGCAACAATTGGTTGCAGGGGCGTCGGACTGGGGGGAAAAGTGGGACTGACTACCCAGGGCCCAAAGTGGAGGGGGGCCCCTGCTAAAAGCCTGAAATTAAAAGTTTGTTTTTATTTGTATTTCTTTACTTCTAAGTAATTGACACAACTACAGTAAAATTGGCAAAATAAATTGGCTGATAGATTGAAATTTGTATCAAAAAGAATACAACAAAATTTACTGGACGGCCCCTGTCACGCTCTTACATAATAAATAGCCTACTTAAAGAAACATGAAGAAAATAATGAAGTACGATACTCCATGCAAACCTAATTTAACCACATAGTAAAAGTATCACAGTATTATCTGAGTCCATATGTATATATATATAATGATGGTCTAAATTATGTTAAAATGAGTTTCTTTGTAAAACAACGTGACCTTTTTTTTCCCGCTCGGCGTGGTGGGGCCCTATATGTAAGCGTACAGTATATAAGCGACTTTGGGTACCTAGAAAAGCGCTATATAAATTAAATTTATTATTATTATTATTATTATTATTATTATTATTATTATATGGTTTCTTTTCACGGGGCCCAAAATCCCTGGCGCCGCCCCTGGAAATAAGTCCAGTCTCCAGTGGCATCGACGTGTAATGACGCGGAGTGTCCTGCAGGGCGGCGCTGTTCCCGCCGTTCGAAGTCAATGCAGAAGTCAATGTAAATACAGACGGAGGAGGAGGAGGAGGACATTGACGGACGGTACGAGGCACAGCTGTGTGAATTGCAGTTAAACGTTTACCTGTCGACAGCTGGATTACCGTCAACAGGGACGACGTGGTGCTTTGACGAGGCCATCTGGGCGACGTGTATTTATTTGTACCACTTTATTTATATATTGCGCCATTTAGTCTACGGTGTTTCTAACGGTACGTACCATTCGCTGTGTGACTTTCAATGTCGTCTTTTTTATTAAACACATTTATAAATACACGGGCTAAAGCTTCCCGTAGGTTGTTGTTTTCCGAGTCGTTATATAAAGTCAAGCTTTAGTTATAGCGGACTCGTTGTAGCGCCGCGGTCTACAGTTACCGTCCACAACTAAGGTTACATATTGGTGCGTTCCAGTTGTACTTCGAGGTCGGAATGTCGGACTTCCAAGTCGGAAGTTTCAGTTTGACGCCCCCCCTCCCTCCTGAAGTCGGAATGCCAATTTAGGAAAGTCTGAAGTATATACCCCATTATGACTCGTTCGGGACCTGGGAATGGTGACCTGAAGTCGGGGGTTGCCGAGGTTCTACCGACTCCAGGGGGCGTTCTCCTTGAAATTTCCGACTTCCGTGTACAACTGGAACGCACTAACAGCACTGCACTTGACACCGTTTAAACTTTACATTTTTACATTTAGCAGACGCTTTTATCCAAAGCGACTTACAAAGAGTACATTTGTTGAAGGAGAGGCAGCAATATATCACTGTGGTACCTGAAGATAAGAATAGAGCTGTTTTAGAGCATTCATATTTACGAGACGAATAGAACGAGTTTCATAATTGCCAAGTTGCCTGCATAAGTAGCTGGGCAGGCGTGTGATTCTAAGCATGATACAACATCTGAGAATGAACAACAATGCTAAGTGCCATTAATAAGTGTTAAGACATACAAACACGCAGGTTAGTGCTGGGGGGGGGTTATGTAGAGTCCAGGTCTTGAGTCTCTTGCGGAAGCTGGCGAGCTACTTATTAAATTCTCTACGCTATTGTAACCTGAGTTAATGGACACACAGACTACATTTTTGGGTAATTTTATGTTCAGGTTTATGTTGCTCATTAAGTGATACATATGCACATGTTACCTCTATATGTATACTATATAAAATGTGTGTGTGTATATATAGCTTATTAAAATACAATAATTATTTAATGATTGCTTAAGTATTTTAATTTTATATTTCCATGTTGAACATTTATGTTGCTATTCCATGCCCCCAGGTCTAGGAGTTCATGTTAGTTCCTACCTGCCACTGTCTAGGGGGAACCCAGAGACACATTGTTCAGAGTGGTGTTGATTAATGACACCATAGAGACTATAGATTACAGATTGTACATTTCGTTTGAGTTCCTTATTTGTCAGTTTCTTTTCCAGGTGCTTGTTGTGAAGCAGAGGTGGGGAGAAGATGTTCAGAACCGGAGGTAATTCCTCTCACTTTGTTGTGTGAAACTGATCCCCTCTCCCCCACCTGGGAACTGGGATACTGCCTGTGGTCGTGGTGGGTTGTTGCTAACCCCGTCATTCTGTTGTCTCCCGCTCTCTCTTTCAAGGTGTTTTGAAGTTGGCGGCAGTGCTGTCTGCCTTTTTCATGGCGGTCTTCTTGGCTTTTGAGCTGTTGGACATCAATAAAGATTTTCACCTCGGACGTGTTTTCGGTGAGTCGCAGAAGACCGACGGAACCGGTGGAATTGCAAAAGGTTTTCGGCTTATGCCAATAGAAATGAAGTCTCCTGCCTGAACACTAGTCGATATTTGTTCATATATTTTGTTCTTTTCCAGCGAGATCTATGCCTGGACAAGAAGCCAGTGAGTACACCTCCATTTATAATTATTTTATTGTTGTTTTCCCTGACATACTTTTTCTTTGCATGGTAAATATCAGCATACAAAAATCTCAAATGTAGACATATAGACATATACATGTAGACACTAGTCTTTCTAGTTTGGGTGAAAAGCCCCACCCTACCATCGCCCACTTGTGATGAGAGATGTTCTGTACAGGCTAAGGCGATTGCGCAAGCCATCCTGTTCACATCCTGTTTTTTAACCTCCTTCAGCTACGACGCCGCCGCCGAGGCACAAGTGTGGGCTGTCAAAGACCTGTCCTACCGGCCACTTTGCCTTCAAGATGGCGAGCGGAGCAGCCAGTGTGGTGGGACCCAAGATCTGCCTGGAGGACAACATGTAAGCCTGAGTCACACTGCTACACCCACACAGCAGTGATGCTTGGTCATGCTACAACGCTGTCTGTATATATTTATTGATTGAATGATAATTGTTTGACGCACAAGGAGGGGGCAGGGGGCATTGTCGAGTACATAAGGTGACATGCAAATGCGCAAACGGGAGTCTCTCTTCCCTTTCCTCGTACTTCCCCTTTGAAAAGCTTTGTTACATTTGTTTAAACGTGCTACGGAAGACTTCGCCAAATGAACGGCGAAGCAGATGGGCTGTAGCTAGCTAGCATGCTCACGCTCCCCCTGAGTGTGTGTGTGTGTTTTTCACCTGTGGGCCTTGATTACTCAACGCTCACAGGTGTGCAGCCCCAGAGTCCAATCAGCTCGACTGGGGCACAGGTGAGGCTGCCTAAACCAGCCACCAAACACACACACACACACACTCCTCTTAAATGTGTCTCAAATTAATGATGTCCCTCATCTGGTGCACTGCTATATACGGTATAGTCCTGACGATACAGTAGCAATGTGCATTCTTGTGTTCTGAGGCCACGTTTCAGAAGTTTTTTGTATCTTCTTCCAGACTGATGAGTGGTGTGAAGAACAACGTGGGCAGAGGTATCAACGTGGTCCTCGTTAACGGTAAGGCAAATGTCGGGCTCCGCAAACCCACAGCCCCCCACATGTACAGATTACTGGCACCCTAGCAATTATGAAACTCGTTTTATTAGCCCCGCAACTACGAATGCTTGAAACTCAAACATTCATAAAAATAAGATAGATAGATAAAGATAACTATTGGTCTCTTTTCTTATCTTTATGTACCACAGTGATGTATTGCTGTCTACTTCAACAAATGTACTCTTTGTAAGTCGCTTTGGATAAAAGCATCAAAATGCCAAATGCCCTAAATGTAAATGCATGCGTGTGTAGAGCAATATCCAAATCACAGGAGCTGCATTTGTGTTGATAAGGGTAGCACTTGTGTAAATGCAAATGTATAACGACATTATAAATTAAGTCCTGTATTGCTGAGAGTTGAATGTTTGTTGAAAGGACAAATGTGATTGAAAAATGATCATTCCCAAGAATAGTGAATCATATCTCGATCATAATATCTGTCTAAATAAATAAATAATACATTTTCCCCATTTCGTTCAGCCCTAATGCGTGTGTTTTCTTCCATAGGGGAAACGGGAGTGCTCATCAAGACGGACTTCTTTGACATGTGGGCAGGAGGTGAGGATGACTCTCTTTGAACAGAACAGAGCCCCCACGATGCGTTCAAGTTCACAGGAACCGTGCGGTTCCCTCTGCACCTCTTCTCCCTTTGCAGAAGTGGCGCCGTTCATCAAGTTCCTGAAGGAGATCCCAGACGGCACCGTGGTGATGATGGCCACCTTTGACGACCCCGCCACAAAGTAAACCCCGCCCCCACAACAGACTATGCCCCCTTTTGCAACAGACCACGCCCCTCTTTGTCGTAGAGTCGTAGCATTGCACCACATAACCTTGTGCTAACCCATCGTGATATATAAATGGACAATGGATTGCATTTATATAGCGCTTTAATCCAAAGTGCTTTACAGTATTGCCTCACATTCACCCATTCATACACAGACAGTGGTGCCAAATGCCCTAAATGTAAATGCATGTGTGTGTAGAGTAGACCATATGGCCTCTGCCATATGTTGTTTCATTTAATAATGATAATAATCTGGTTTCCTGTAGAAGTTTGTAGAAATGAATGACGGCGCAGGTGGAACATGGCTAGCATGCTCACGCTCCCTTAGTGTGTGAGTGTCTGTGTGGTGATGGCCGGTTTAACCTGTGGGTCCTTGGATTAGCTAACCCACCACAGGTATGCAGGAGCTGCATTTGTGTTAAGGGTAGGGTTGTGTAAATGTAACTCCAAAAATGTAATTAAATAAATAACTGCAACCTAGAACCTGTTGCACCGCATAACCTCATGCTAACCCATTGTGATATATAAATGGACAATAGATTGCATTTATATAGCGCTTTAATCCGACGATGCAAGGTAACAACCAACACGTCAGGAGCAGTTAGGGTTAGGTGGTGTCTTGCTCAGGGACACCTCAACACTTAGCTAGGAGGCAGAGCCCGGGGATCGAACCAGCAACCTTCCTGTTGCCACAAAAACGCCACTGACGTGTCTGGTTCTCTCCCGTCAGGCTCAATGACGAGGCCAGGAAGCTCATCTCGGAGCTGGGCAGCTCTGTCGCCACCAGCCTGAAGTTCCGGGACAACTGGATCTTCGTCGGGGGCAAAGGCATCAAGACCAAGACTCCCTTCGAGCAGGTAAGAGGTGGTGGTGGGGGGGGGGGGGGGGTTTAAGCTAGCCCTAACCAATTTCATGAAATGTCAGGCAAGTTCAGCAAGCCAGTACTGAAAATTTAACACCGATTTAACACTGCCACCTTAAAAAAAAGGCGGGTCCTCCGATTACAGCAGGTTGAATGACTTGACTCCTTGTCCAATCGTGAGCCACGAAACACATTTCCGGCCCCAAGCACATTAAACCTAGCCTTGAAATCCAGACCCACATCTAGAAAGCTGTAGGGTCTGGTAGGCGCACCCCCCCCCCATCAGAACCGCAAATTAACGGAGCACCCCCCCCCCCCATCAGAACCGCGAATTAACGGAGCACCTCCCCCCCCATCAGAAGCGCGAATTAACGGAGCACCCCCCCCCCATCAGAACGTGAATTAACGGAGCACCCCCCCCCCCCCTCCATCAGAAAGACGAATTAACGGAGCACCCCCCCCCCCCCCCCCCCATCAGAACCGCGAATTAACGGAGCACCCCCCCCCCATCAGAACCGCGAATTAACAGAGCACCCCCCCCCATCAGAACCGCGAATTAACGGAGCACCCCCCCCCCATCAGAACCGCAAATTAACGGAGCACCCCCCCCATCAGAACCGTGAATTAACAGAGCACCCCCCCCCCCCCCCCAGACAAAAAATAACATGTTTTCAAAGTCATTAGAACTGTAATGGTTTTATTTGCTCGCTGAGCTAATTCAAATTGTGCTCTCACGAGAACTCTGGATTTCCAGGGTACATTAAACCCTGAATTAAACAACAATTAGGTAAATGATGAATCAAAGGCTCGGGAAATGCTTTTTTGACACATTTTTGTAGCCATTTATTGTAGCTATGTGTGCTTGTTGGTGAACAGGCCTACATTTGTCCAAAATCTCCCATTATGAAAGATATCATGCGATGCTAAACTCTGCACTCCCAGCCCAGCTTGGCTCGCCTGCACTCGCTGGTCTCCACTTCCACATCTCAAAGCATCAAGTTCACGAAACTTAAGCCTCTTATAGGCTCGGTGTTCCTTGAGCAAACAAAGTTCTTTATTTAACCCTATTGTATTTATTCACTGCAAGCAACCCGCACTGCAGCCAAGCACTATTTTGTGTGTGGGTGTGGGTATGGGTGTGTGTGTGTGTGGGTGTGGGTGTGTGTGGGCAGGGTGCAGCAGCTATAACAGTTTGAGAATCCAGGGAAGTTAGGAGGTTTAGTCATAAGCGCTTTTTAATCCTTGGCACTTTTTAATGCTTTAACCATTGTTTAAATATTTATAAATCACACACAGACATAAAGCAGCATTGATTTTATGAAGTAACAAGTGATTCTTTATTTTTTTTGCGATAGATATAGATACAGATATATTTGAGTCGGTCCATGCAAATCTATCCTGTCTTTAGGCTTACTAATATTTCCCCGCCATTCTTGATAAACTTGGTACTCATTGTTAGTTTGAGCGTTTATATCGATATAAGTTCTGCCTCAACGATTTCTTGACCTGAAAGGAAACATTTTGTTGCATTGGAAAAATTATGTAATTTGTATCATCATACTACGATGGTACCTTCCCTCTGCGAGCCCAAGCATTAACTTGCATGTTTGTACATCTTGACATTATTAATAGTACTAATCGTATTGTATGTTCTTAGATGTTGGTAATGCGCTCAGAACGGCACGTCTGCTCTTATCCCAGCTATTATGCAGGCAACAACTACTAACAATTATGAAACTCGTTCTATTAACCTCACAGCTATGAATGCTTGAAACCTGCTCTATTCTTATCTTTATGTACCACAGTGATATATTGCTGTCTCTCCTTCAACAAATGTAGACTTTGTAAGTCGCTTTGGATAAAAGCATCTGCCAAATGCCCTAAATGTATTTCACCTGTTGCATTGTGGACCCCCCACATTGGCTTGACAGCAGAATGGGGGCGTGGCCGTGCTCGGGGTGATTCTATTGGCTAACTGCCTATGTTGTGTTGTGTGTTGTGTGTTTACCCGGGCAGCACATAAAGAACAGTGGGGACACCAACAAGTACGAGGGCTGGCCCGAAGTGCTTGGAGATGGAGGGCTGCATTCCCCAGCGGCGGGACTGAACTTTGACCCCGCCGTGTCCCTCTCTCTCTCCCCCGTGCGCCCGTGTGAACATGTGGTTTAACCCTTCACTACTGCCTGGGTTGAAAGGATGTTTTTTATTTTTTTAAGGAGACATCTGTGTCTGGGAGCAGGAGGGTGGGGGTGGGCGTGGTTTCTCCAGGCCGAACCCCCCACCCCACCCCACCCAACCCCATGCCGTTTTTTTTCTTCTTTTTTTTTTTCAATCATTCATCATCTTCCTCCTCTTCGATTTGCAATCGTACACAAACTTCCTGCTTCTAGTGGCAGTCGCTGATGGACCGGTGACCACCTCCTGCTTTCCTCCTCCGAGCTAACAAGCTAACGTGCTAACAACACGAGTGTTATGTAAAGTGGTTGGTTGGTTGGTCGGTCAGTCACTGGAATACTCTGCAACTCCTGGCTGACGACGACGGAATGTCCATCAACGTTCCAGAATAATTGTGTTCGTTTTTACTTGTTTCTCTCCTCTCCAGCTCTGTTTATTTCACACCACACCAAACCATAAGATTTGTCTTAAGTATTTGTGACAGAATGAAAACGTATTAACTCGACTGTTTGCGTCCTAATCCACTGTGAAATCTGTAAATATTTATCAAGAGATTTAACAATTTCCATGATCAGTCAATGATTTATAAAGCTTTAAATTATTTTGTATTGCATCGTCACGGGTAACGATATAGCGAGTACGTGTACTTTTTGTACTCTGCAGTTTAACGGCTGTTCGTTCTGAATGAGCACATTGTGTGCACCCACTGACAGGGTTGCAGTAGGTCATTTGATCGGTTGATCACTCTTGTCATTCCTTGCACAACAATAATAACATTTCTACTGCACACTCGTAAGCCGTCTGCTGCGTTGTATTTGAAGTACGCCCACAAATGTGTTGTTGTCACAATGGGTATTAATATAAGCAGATTACAACGACTGTTCTGAACTCATCTTAACCCGTGGTCTCTTTGAACCATTTTGTTTCACTCGCCCGTCTCCACAAATGCTCACAAGCCGTAGTCTTCCGTGAAAAAATAGTTTTCCGCCAAAAACTGCTGATAGGATGTCGTCCAGCATTCCTCTCCTCAGACCAGCACCCCCTGTTTGGTTACTCTGGATATCGAAGAACCCACGTGCTTCGTACCAAATCAAAATGGCTTCCACTGCCGAGTTCGCCGTCTGTGTGTGTGTTGCACCGATTCTGAATTGGGTGGTGTCTTTGGGTGCTGAACACACACCACCAGTGTGCCTTAACCTCGCTGTATCAACCTACAGTGGCTTCCGTATTTGATGGGTTCTGTGTTTCCGTCAAGCGCCTGCTCCTTGAGGGTCCGCGGTAGCGATCCATGAATAAATGTCATTGCCTACCGGTTGCCTTTTTGTGTTTCTTGGTTGGGTGGGTGGGTGGGGTCACATAAACTGATACATGACTTACATTGATTAGTCAATCAGTACACACATTTTTATGTTCAGCACCTTTTTATAGCATAAGAAATACAAATATAGGGCTGTTTCAGATTATGATTTATGAATACTTATACTCTGTATAGACCTAATAACTAATTTTAGTAGACTGGACTTTCTTTAATTGTTCTGTTATCAACAGAACAAGGGCTCCTATTATACAACCAGGTGTGACTGATCAGCCGCGGGGTTTCACAATATCCTGGTGATGACATCACAAGTGGGCGCGTCCACCCAGATGGTGGCTATGGAACGCCATCCAGGCAAAACCCACACGTAATTAACGCGTTAGATCTGTAAGATCAGCCTACCAGTCGCCACACACACGCACACCTGGGTGGTAGGAGCCCTCTGTGTAACGTGTAGTCCTAGACACTACCAGCAGGGTGCGCACTTGCTCCACGCACAATACTTGTGTTTGTGAAACGACCTCTGGCTACGAGACCAAGTGATGGACACTTTATATATTATATTATATATTATACTACACAGCCTTCGAACAACATAATCCCCACAAGTAACTTATTTAATAATTGTTTCATAATAGATTAAAGGGGACATATTATGCCACCAGGTGTGAGTGTGATTAGCCATGGCAAGCTGTCACTACCACCCATGTGACTACCATCTAGTGACATCACAACTGGGAAAGCATCCACCTAGATGTATGCAGACAAGATCAGTTTCCCTGTTGGTACAGTACAGTACAGTACAGTACAATCTACCAGGGTAGGCTGGTAGACTGATCTAGTAATATCACTGATAATAAGACTGATCTAATAATCATACATCTAAGGTGGACGCATTCCCACTTGTGATGTCACTAGCGGAGTGACACTGCTCGCCGGCGCCACCACACACTCGGGAGGCGCGAGTGCAAGTGACTCGTTTATTTTCTCGTGTGATTCTGATGCATTATGTATGGATAGGGGGCGGGATGGAGCCGTGCCCTCGTATTATAACTCCACCACCACCAGAGCGAGGCTGAAGCAGATCTGGGAGGCCTGTAGGGTGTTATATATACACTACATTCCCATAAGCCTCCCCCCAAAGGATTGTGGGAACAAGTCCTCAGGAAATAAACAGTGTGTGTGTGTGTGGGGGGGATGCTGGGGGGAACTGTCTCACGTCTGTTTTGTGTAAAAACAATCCTATCCTTGGGCCTCGCTAGGCTAACTAAACAACAGACAAAGATGGCTCCTACGCACGCACACACACACACAAACACTCACACGCATGCACACACACACACACCTTGCGCTTAAAGCAACCACAATGATCCCCAACTTCTGATCAGCCGGCCCCCACCCCACCCTTTTAACTTTTGACCTCCCCCTGATCTCGCAACCAAATCGTACCCTGGGACTTAGGTTCCCAAAACAAGCTGCCAGTGAGGTATCAGTCTTTCGTCGACCGTTACCAACCTCGCTATCTCTCACGTCGTAGCTCACCCGGAGAAAACAAACGTATGTAGCATTGTGTTGTGAGTGTTTTTCCTCTTGCTTTGGGTCCCCCTCCAATAATGCAATAGTGGCATCATGCTAGGCTAGGGGAATAGCACGTTATCCGACATCCATGTTTGTTGGGGGTGGAGTTATCGTTGAAATGCAGACTCTCTCGTGATGTACGTTTGAAGGCAATGTCTGAATGTGTTCTCTCAATATCACCGGTCACACACAGCATCACACACCGAGTCCAGTTTGCTAGCCACCAGCGTCATACACAAACCCCCCTCGATTTCCTCTCTCTCTCTCTCTCCTGAGGGGCTTTCTCTGCCATGACCTTTCACCCCGCTCCCAAACTCCCTAACGCCCCACCTAGAAGCTTCTGAGCTGAACTGACAGCTGTGTTGACACTCGGGCTCGGGCGGTGGGAAACTCCAGCTGATCTCAGCAGCACAGGAAGACTGCAGCGACGTCCGGGTTACCAGCACCTCTCACACAAACACACACACACGCACACACACACACACACATTCAAACACACACACTCGCACACACAACATGTCCTGTCAAATATACACTCTCGCAGGAACACAATGTACACACACATGTGCACAGTATATATACATATTTGTATATACGGAGCATGCAGGACTACTATATAGACCGTATGCTGCTGCAGATGTGACCACACAAGCCTATAACTTCTTTTAACCAAGTTTTATCTCCCTTTAAGCTTTCGCAGATCTGATTCCAGTCTGGACTCAAACCAGGTGTAATGTGAACGCAACCGATCTGGGGTGGGGGGGCGGGGTGAGCGGCCTGTGTGTTGAGTTTGGAGTTGGAGAAACTTGAGATTTTAAGAGGATTGTTGACTTTCCTTGTGGGAGACTTGGTTTCGACCAATCAGCTCTGTCTCCAGCTTATACATGGCCGTTCACCCGTCGATAAGATAACACACACGCAACCACAGACACACACGGTCTACGGTGACACACACAGCCAGCCCCCAAAAACAATATAAGCAGATTACAACGACTGTTCTGAACTCATCTTAACCCGTGGTCTCTTTGAACCATTTTGTTTCACTCGCCCGTCTCCACAAATGCTCACAAGCCGTAGTCTTCCGTGAAAAAATAGTTTTCCGCCAAAAACTGCCGATAGGATGCCGTCCAGCATTCCTCTCCTCAGACCAGCACCCCCTGTTTGGTTACTCTGGATATCGAAGAACCCATCGTGCTTCGTAGCCCAAATCAAAATGGCTTCACTGCCGAGTTCGCCGGTCTGTGTTGTGTGTTGCACCGATTCTGAATTGGGTGGTGTCTTTGGTTGCTGAACACACACCCACCAGTGTGCCTTAACCTCGCTGTATCAACCTACAGTGGCTCTTCCGTATTTGATGGGTTCTGTGTTTCCGTCAAGCGCCTGCTCCTTGAGGGTCCGGTAGCGATCCCATGAATAAATGTCATTGCCTACCGGTTGCCTTTTTGTGTTTCTTGGTTGGTGGGTGGTGGTGGGGTCACATAAACTGATACATGACTTACATTGATTAGTCAATCAGTACACACATTTTTATGTTCAGCACCTTTTTATAGCATAAGAAATACAAATATAGGGCTGTTTCAGATTATGATTTATGAATACTTATACTCTGTATAGACCTAATAACTAATTTTAGTAGACTGGACTTTCTTTAATTGTTCTGTTATCAA
Source organism: Coryphaenoides rupestris (assembly GCA_002895965.2). Lineage (NCBI taxonomy): Eukaryota > Metazoa > Chordata > Actinopteri > Gadiformes > Macrouridae > Coryphaenoides > Coryphaenoides rupestris. The sequence continues at coordinate 220,855 of PIJE02000510.1, forward strand.
CAGAACAAGGGCTCCTATTATACAACCAGGTGTGACTGATCAGCCGCGGGGTTTCACAATATCCTGGTGATGACATCACAAGTGGGCGCGTCCACCCAGATGGTGGCTATGGAACGCCATCCAGGCATAAACCCACACGTAATTAACGCCTTAGATCTGTAAGATCAGCCTACCAGTCGCCACACACACGCACACCTGGGTGGTAGGAGCCCTCTGTGTAACGTGTAGTCCTAGACACTACCAGCAGGGTGCGCACTTGCTCCACGCACAATACTTGTGTTTGTGAAACGACCTCTGGCTACGAGACCAAGTGATGGACACTTTATATATTATATTATATATTATACTACACAGCCTTCGAACAACATAATCCCCACAAGTCACGTGCATTAACTTATTTAATAATTGTTTCATAATAGATTAAAGGGGACATATTATGCCACCAGGTGTGAGTGTGATTAGCCATGGCAAGCTGTCACTACCACCCATGTGACTACCATCTAGTGACATCACAATTGGGAAAGCATCCACCTAGATGTATGCAGACAAGATCAGTTTCCCTGTCGGTACAGTACAGTACAGTACAGTACAATCCACCAGGGTAGGCTGGTAGACTGATCTAGTAATAATCACTGATAATAAGACTGATCTAATAATCATACATCTAAGGTGGACGCATTCCCACTTGTGATGTCACTAGCGGAGTGACACTGCTCGCCGGCGCCACCACACACTCGGGAGGCGCGAGTGCAAGTGACTCGTTTATTTTCTCGTGTGATTCTGATGCATTATGTATGGATAGGGGGCGGGATGGAGCCGTGCCCTCATATTATAACTCCACCACCACCAGAGCGAGGCTGAAGCAGATCTGGGAGGCCTGTAGGGTGTTATATATACACTACATTCCCATAAGCCTCCCCCCAAAGGATTGTGGGAACAAGTCCTCAGGAAATAAACAGTGTGTGTGTGTGTGTGGGGGGGATGCTGGGGGAACTGTCTCACGTCTGTTTTGTGTAAAAACAATCCTATCCTTGGGCCTCGCTAGGCTAACTAAACAACAGACAAAGATGGCTCCTACGCACGCACACACACACACACACACACACACGCATGCACACACACACACACACACACACCTTGCGCTTAAAGCAACCACAATGATCCCCAACTTCTGATCAGCCTGCCCCCCCCCCACCCCACCCTTTTAACCTTTGACCTCCCCCTGATCTCGCTACCAAATCGTACCCTGGGACTTAGGTTCCCAAAACAAGCTGCCAGTGAGGTATCAGTCTTTCGTCGACCGTTACCAACCTCGCTATCTCTCACGTCGTAGCTCACCCGGAGAAAACAAACGTATGTAGCATTGTGTTGTGAGTGTTTTTCCTCTTGCTTTGGGTCCCCCTCCAATAATGCAATAGTGGCATCATGCTAGGCTAGGGGAATAGCACGTTATCCGACATCCATGTTTGTTGGGGGTGGAGTTATCGTTGAAATGCAGACTCTCTCGTGATGTACGTTTGAAGGCAATGTCTGAATGTGTTCTCTCAATATCACCGGTCACACACAGCATCACACACCGAGTCCAGTTTGCTAGCCACCAGCGTCATACACAAACCCCCCTCGATTTCCTCTCTCTCTCTCTCCTGAGGGGCTTTCTCTGCCATGACCTTTCACCCCGCTCCCAAACTCCCTAACCCCCCACCTATAAGCTTCTGAGCTGAACTGACAGCTGTGTTGACACTCGGGCTCGGGCGGTGGGAAACTCCAGCTGATCTCAGCAGCACAGGAAGACTGCAGCGACGTCCGGGTTACCAGCACCTCTCACACAAACACACACACACGCACGCACGCACGCGCACACACACGTACACACACACACACATTCAAACACACACACTCGCACACACAATCTGTCCTGCAAAGCCCTGTCAAATATACACTCTCGCAGGAACACAATGTACACACACATGTGCACAGTATATATACATATTTGTATATACGGAGCATGCAGGACTACTATATAGACCGTATGCTGCTGCAGATGTGACCACACAAGCCTATAACTTCTTTTAACCAAGTTTTATCTCCCTTTAAGCTTTCGCAGATCTGATTCCAGTCTGGACTCAAACCAGGTGTAATGTGAACGCAACCGATCTGGGGTGGGGGGGGGGCGGGGTGAGCGGCCTGTGTGTTGAGTTGGAGTTGGAGAAACTTGAGATTTTAAGAGGATTGTTGACTTTCCTTGTGGGAGACTTGGTTTCGACCAATCAGCTCTGTCTCCAGCTTATACACTGGCCGTTTCACCCGTCGATAAGATAACACACACGCACACACAGACACACACGGTCTACGGTGACACACACAGCCAGCCCCCAAAACAAGGTGGAAACAATTCTACAACAACACCAGTATCATGAACCTGTATCTGTCAGTTAGACACACCGTGAAACCATTTAGGGAGCCAGTTAGTTTGAAGTCTGGTGGTGGGGCGCTAGGCTAGGCTAGGCTATGCTAGGCTAACCACGGCGGCTGGGGGTGAGGGTCCCACTCCTGGACAAACGGTGCCCTGTGTGCCGTCCTGTTTTCGCTGCCATAAAAAGGCCGCAGGTGTGTAGGTTTAACCCGCGCCTACACCCCGCTGGAATGTGCCGACGCACACGCACATGCACGTGCACACACACACACACACATAGAGATGCACACACACACACCTTGGAAGTGTCTTGCTGGCTTCCAGACACGGTGTTGAGGCTTTCAGACCAAAATAACCTGCACCGTGAGGCACCCTGCAACGTAAACATCACACGCGCACTTACACACACACACACACGCATATAGACATTCACACACACACACTCACACACACACACACAGACACATAGACATCAGAATCAGAAATCAGACACAGCTGTGTTGCCTTAGTTTTTGCAAACAAGTAATGTGCTTTTGTGCATTTGGTTCACACACACACACACACACATATTCATACACGCATAGACATTTACACACACATGCATAGGCACATGCACAAAACAGACACAAAAACCTATTCCCGTACATAAACACACACACACACACACACGGTCATAGTCCCATACACTCACACACACACGCACATACACACACACGGTCATATTCCTGTATGTAAACACCTGATCCAGGAGGCTGGATCAGGAGGCTGGATCAGGCTGAGGGATTACGGGATGCAGAGAGTGTGTGTGTGTGTGTGTGTGTGTGTGTGTGTGTACTCACCTGAGCACCTGAAGCAGGGTGTTGCAGAGTTTCACTCGGGTTGACCAATAGGAGTACCCGGACATGTCATCATAGACAGAGGCGTCCTGACAAAACAAATACTGTGTGTGTGTGTGTGTGTGTGTGTGTGAGAGCAAGAATGTGTGTCAGAAGGTGTGGTTTGAGGGTGTGTGGTGTGTGTAATGATTGCTAAAACTGACACAGGCCTCAGGAGATGGGCTTGTTGACACTGAACCAACTGGAGATTGTGTTACCTGTGTTACGTGTGTGTGTGTTGTGTGTGTGTGTGTGTGTGTGTGTGCGTGCATGTGTATGCTTGCGTTCAACATTACACGTGCGTAGTCATGAACACCTTTGTGTGTGTGTGTGTGTGTGTGTGTGTTCGGCCATCTTGTAGCCACATGTGTTGCTGACCCACACCACCCCCTCCCCTTGCTGATCATCTGGCACACAACACAACAAAACGATTGGGAATACAGAGGGTGTGTGTGTGTGTGTGTGTGTCACGGAGGGCAAGGGGGGGAGGGGGGTTCTCTTCCTCCAATCCCCTCACAGCAAATGGCTCCTTGCCATGTCACCGGAGGCCCCCCCCCACACACACACACACACACACTGAAACACAACACCATTCGGCCTGCGTCGGGCCAAATATGGCCGCCGGCCTCAAGCCCCCCCCCCCTTCCTTCTTCTTCCCCTTCCCTCACACTCCCACCTCATTGGTCGACTTGTCGTCACGTTGATCGTTGTCGTTAGAGACCCCCTTAACCACGGTTCTCATTCATTCAAGGCTGGGTTTAGTTTTTTTGTGTGTGTGTCTTGTGTTTTGTTTTTGTTGTTTTGTTTTGTGTTTGCGGTAACAAAAGCATCTGTGTGCCTGCTGCCCCGGGTTCTGGTGGTCTGGGGGTCTGGTGGTCTGGTAGCGGATGGGTAGCGACGGGGTCGCTGGGTTTGTGGCGTCACCAATGCCCCCCCCCCCCAGTGCCAAAGGAGCGACTGGTTTCCAGTTTGTTTATTGGCTTCTCTTCGCTGACCTCAATATCAAGATGGTTATTTTCTCAGCCATTGTTCTGCACCATGAGCATTATTTGTTATCGCTCTCTCTCTGTGTGTGTTCTCTCTCTTGCTCTCGCTGTCTCTCTGGGTGTCTCTCTCTCTCTCTCTCTCTCGGCCTTTCTCTGTCTTGTCTCTCGCCCACTCTCTCTCTCTGTCTTTCTCTGTCTTTCTCTGTCTATGTCTCTCTCTCACACGCACACACACACTCACGCTGTCTCTTTTGTGACTTTCCTTCTGTGTATGTGTGTCTGTGTGTTTCTCCGCTCCACTATCTCCCTCCCTCTCTCTCTCTCTCTCTCTCTCTAGCTCTCTTTTGCATCTGTCTCTCTCTCTCTTTCACGCACACACACTTCACACACCACACACACACACACACACACACACACACACACACACACACACACACACACACACACACACACACACTCACTCTTTCTACTGTGTCCCTCTGTCCTTTTGTGACTCTTGCCCCCTATGTGTGTGTGTGTGTGTCTATCTCCCCACCTCCTCCCCTCTCTCTCTCTCTCCCCCATTCTCCAGTAATCTGCGGCTGTTGTGTGTAATTATAGCTTGCTCCGAACACTGCTTCCAGCTGGGGGAGGGAGAGAGAGAGAGAGAGAGAGAGAGAGAGAGAGAGAGAGAGAGAGAGAGAGAGAGAGAGAGAGAGAGAGAGAGAGAGAAGGAAACCCAGCCTGGTGTGTGTGTTTTTTGTGAGGTTTTGTGATCGTTTTCCCCTTCGCCCTGCAGACTCCACGGGGAGTGAGAGAGAGGGAGGGAGGCGGCAGGGGGGGAGGGTGGGGGGGAGGGGGTGAGTCACGTAGGTAATGTTTCTTTCTCTATTCTTTATTTATTTATTTATTTTTTGTTTGACTCACTCTTTTGTCCTTTCACTTCGTGTTTCCAGTCCCGGCGAGTTGGGAAAGGCTGGTTTATCGTTGCATCTGCGTGTGTGTGTTTGTGTACGTGCCGTGTGTGTGTGTGTGTGTGTGTGTGTGTGTGTGTGTGTGTGTGTGTGTGTGTGTGTGTGTGTGTGTGTGTGTGTGTGTGTGTGTGTGTGTGTGTGCGTGCGTGCGTGTCTTTTGTCATGCATCCGTCCCCGACGTGTCCCCAGTGTTCCGTGGACGCCATTAAACAGAGCACGGCTGGAGCCATTAGTGTAACAAGATCAGACCACTGCGATCCTAAGGGGGGGGCTGCACACACACACACACACACACACACATATGCATTATTGTGTCTACTACACACACACACACACACACACACACACACACAATGTTGCACCTATCCATTAACTGGCAGTGACTTCATTTGAACAATCCATTTTATCCAGGAGATTGTATATATTTGAAAGAGAGAGGAGGGGGAACATATCAGAATTTGTGCAATTGGTGCCTAACATTGAGCATTAAAATAATAAAAATCATCATATGTAAATATCACGGTGCACATGGCCCACCGTTCCCATCCAGCAGGCCTCCCGTCTTGTGTCTGTCCACACACACACACACACACACACACACACACACACACACACACACACACACACCCAACATCCCCCTGACTTGCATGTGTGGCAATGACTAAACTTGCGACAGCAACTAGATTTTCAGGAGAAACTTCTGGGTAAATAGCAGAATTATAAAACCACAAAACACAGATGGGCGAAAGGAGAACTGAAAGATGAATAATATGTGACGCAAAAACAAAAGTGACAAAAACAACACAACCCCTGTTGGCTTGTCGTTGCCACATCATTAAAATGCACTTTCGGTGTCACCTTCACTGGAAGGTGTGTTGGACAAGGAGACACAAGGTCTGATCGAGTTTTATCACCCTCCCTCCCTCCCTCCCTCCATCCAACCCCCCCCTCCCACCTCCCCCACAACAGACACATTCTCAGCTGTTGTCCTATCATTCTCCTCCTTGCCCAACCCTCCACACACACAGACACACACACAGACACACACACAGACACACACACACACTAAGACAAAGATAGAAGGAGAGACACACAAATATACAGTATTTGCATAAAGTTTGTTTCTTCAAAATCTCACAAAATGGCCGCCCTCACAAGCAGCCATTCGGTGTCGGGTGCAAATCGACACATTCGAGAAATAATCGTAAACAGAGGACCTCACAGAGAGTGGGACATGCTATCTATCTGTGTGTGTGTGTGTGTGTGTGTGTGTGTGTGTGTGTGTGTGTGTGTGTGTGTGTGTTTACGTCAGGACGGGTCATGGCTCACTGAAGGGGCCTTCTGCTAATCTGAAGCATGGGACTGATTGTCTGGTCCTATCTACAGGTCTTTCCAAAACACGTTCTGTTTCCACTGTCCTCACGTACACGCATATGTACACACACACACACGCACACACACACACACACATTGATCACACGTAGATCACACAGAGACGCACATGCAGGCGCACACCCACACGCCCATAATCAAACAAAGGCATCATACATTACCACACACACACACACGCACGCACACACACACGCACATGCACACACACTGGAAGATAGGCCGCATACAGAAGCACCCACACACACACAGCAAACATGTTGCACACGAAAAGACACACACACGCAGGCACTCACAAGCACATGCATGCAGCCATGTTGTGGGGGGTGATTAATGATCATTGTTACCCTCAATAACATTGTGTGTGCGTGTGTGAAATCAACTGACCAATCAGCTGGCCAATCCAATCAGTGTTCACAGAAACATGTGTGTTGTGTGTGTTGCTGTCTCTTCGCCACACACATATGTATACCCACACACATATACACACCAGACACACAAATATACCTACGCACACACATACAAATCAGACGCAAACATACACACACACACGCACACATACACACAGGCCATTACCATATATAGGTATAGACAATTGTATCACAGGTTAAATCAGACCACTCCTCTTGGCTGGAGGTAAAACAGGGCGGGGCTAACTTGCTTCAGTCAAACGGCGACAGGTGGTGTGAAGGACGTGTGTGTTGACAGGTGAGACACATACTTTGTTTACCCCAGGTGGCGGGCGTGGCATTGTTGTTGTTAATAAACGACCTGAGTCCCCATTCTAGCTTGTCTCGTAAAAAGGTCTCCTGCTTCACCACCAGGTGTGTGTTAAATTCTCTTCGTGCCACAAGTGACATCACAAGTGGGAGTGTCCTCCGTACAGAAATACTGATGACTCGTCTACCTCGACCTGAATTAACCGGTCGATTCTAATGTTATTTCCAGAAGCGAATCGAGAGATTTTCCACTCCAAGAAATGTTTGTGATGCAAGAGACTTCATTCAAGAACACTTTCTTTCCTCGGGGCAACCATACTTCACTAACTCTTCACATCTTCTGCTTTTTACACACACAACACACACACACACACACACACACACACACACACACACACACACACAGTGTACTAACATGGACAACAATAGACCAGATAGTTGCCATGTCTAGGACAATGGCTACTATCTTAAGCTCTATTTCTCTCTCTCTCTCTTTCTCTGTCTCTCTCTCTCTCTCTCCTGCCCGCTGTTTGTCAGATGATGCCATCGCAACAATTACAATTACACCTTCGTTAAAGTTAGCAGCTGTGACATTTCTTTTGGCTCTGCTCCTCCATGTCCTTAACAGAGACATGTTGATTATTATGGTCTGCGTGTTGTATTTTATTTATCTGATGAGGCAGCAAGGCAAAAAGAGTTTTGTGTTCTCGTTGCCAAGACAGAGATGTCTGCTGACAAGGCATCGTGGGTAACATGAGACGTTTCATGAGCTTTTGGGCATCTAATGAAAGCTTTACAAGGGCCCCCTAGTATTTTGTCAACTAGGCGGGTTAAAAGCTTGCCTCTCTTTCGACCAGGTGTGAGCGTGATTAGCCATTTACAAGCCGTTTCATCATTGTCATTGTGCGTAGTGGCAGTGGGTAGACGGATCTAGTCATCACCACACCACACCACACCACTCATCTGGGCGGACGGTGGGACACTCCCACTTGTGATGTCACTTTGGCCAGAATGCTGAATTTTAGTCACTGGACCATTTTGAAAAGAGCTTGTAGTGGCTAATAACACTCACACTGACCTGGTGGTAGGATACGGGTGCTTTAATGACCAAAACTAAGAACAAAGAACAATTTAAAGTAAAGACACAACCACAGAAAAAAACCCATAAGGGACCAATGTAAATGTCATCTATTGGACAGCCAGAGAAACAGCCTAGCCTAGACAATGACCATTCAAGTCACATCCAGCAGTCTTAACAGAGGCCCCCAGTGTGGGGAACAGCGGCTTCCATGGACACAGATGTTGCTCTTCTGAGAGGCCTTCTATATTCTAATGTATGTAAAGCAGAGAGCCAGTCCTTGTGGCAAGGTGAGGATTGCCTTATGGTGCGGCTGTACAAGAGTGTGTGTATGTGTTTGACGTGTGTGTGTGTGTGTGTGTGTGTGTGTAAGATTCCCTTTGTGCAACAGACTCACCTGACGGACACATTGGCTTTTAAAAAGGTGTGTGTGTGTGTGTGTGTGTGTTGAAACAAAAGCTGTGCGTGTGAGACCACGGAGGGAAATTCAATTGATCCCCGAGTGTAATTTGCATCTGATGTGAGGAGCAGGACGAGGAGATTTAAATATCACAAATCAGGTTAGAGTGACCCACCGCCCCCCTGCCCCCACTCTTTGTGTGCTCACTCATGCATAGATGCATGTGTGCACGTGTGTGTGTGTGCATGCACGTCAGCATCTCTGTAAACCCCACACATCAGATGTCGTTGTGTGTGGCGCTGCGTCAACATGCTGAAAGCAATCAGCATCTGCATAATGTAACACACACACACACACCCATACATACACACACACAGGCACCTCTTTCAACATCCATCAGATGAGTCTGTTGCACAAAAAGAATCTCTCACACACGCACACACACGTACACACACACACACACACACAAACCTTTCATCCATCAGATGACTCTCTTGAGATGAATATGAAGTCAATGAGTCAGCTTTGACATTCACGTCGTTTTGTCTTAACTTTTAGCTCCAGTGGGTCGTCATGAAATATAAAGTTAACAAGAAAGAAACTTTACTTTGACCTTAATAATACTCAATGGTGAACGAAATGTACATTCATGCACACACATATACACACACATACATACACACACATGCACACATACACACACATACACACACATACATACAGCACACACATGCACACACATACACATACACACACATACAGACAGGATGCACCTTATTTGGGTAAAGGACTGGGCCACTATGTCACAGTTTGAGGGGATTTTATTTGTTTTATTTAATTTAATCATATTACAACATAATGTTTTCGTTTTAATATGTTTGTGCATTGCTGTATAGGAATAGAATACATATATATATATATATATATATATATATATATTTAATATAAAATAGAAATAATACGAAATAATAATACAAAATAAAAATCGTATAATGGTTGAATCCATGCCCGCGAAAGTGTTGTCACGTGGTCTCAATGTAAAGGTGTGCGTTGCTGCGCTCCGATTCTTTTATTGGTTTTATTGTAAATAATAGACTTTAATATTAATATTGTCAATAATAGACTTTAATATTAATATTGTCAATAATAGACCTCAGCGTCGTTGGTGTGCGCCACACAAAGTTCCGTTTACATTTTGATGCAATATCTGGTGAGATGTTTTTTAATTTTAATTGTTTAATTGTTTAATTGTTATTCCAGTTGACGACGACAGTGTTGCCGTGCCTGGAGAGCCACTCACCGTTTGTCACTGTGCAGGTATGTGACGGCTCACTGTGTTGATATAAATCGTGTCCCGCTCATTTAATGAACACAACCCATCAATTAATCGATTACGGAGTATAAAACACAGACAAAGGACGAAAATCCCGCTAAACTTTCCGCAAAACTACGCCCCCTACTGGTGGACATATGGAATGGCATTTCAAAGACAATATACTCGACGAGGCACCATGTTCTCAATCTGGGCTTCAAGCCACATTGACTATGATCCAATTTCACGGTTCACTTTTTATTTCCTTGTCCTAGTGTGTCCTATGTGGTCATCCACATACTGTACATCACTTTACATACAGTATCTGGTACCATTCTATAGCAAGACTGTCCCTGTTACTGTCTATGAACTGTCTATACAATATCTATAACATCAAAGTAAAATTCTAATTGTTTTATTGTCACATGTACATCATAACACAGGGCCATTCTGAACAGTGGAACTCTTGTGATATGGCAGACAACAGTACGCAAAAAAAGTAGGAAAAAGCTTGGATATATATATATACATATATATATATCCACTGAAAATATGCACATATATGTGTATATATACAGGATATCGTCAACGTCAATGTATGAACGTCACAAGTGAGGGCAGCTATAAACTAAAATGTACACTTATACTTGCTTGAGGAGATTATACTGAAATAGAAATTGTCTTTAGTTCACTTTTTATTTACACATAACCTTTACATCCTGGACTCTAATTAGCGACTAGTTTGTATTAGCTCCTCTCCTCTCCCTCACATGAATTTGCTTTGTGTTATCAGGGCCAGGGTGTTAGCATGTTAGCATGTCAACTCCCACATAGTGAGCCACTTCTCTGTTCTGTCCCCATGTGACCCAGTGTTCTGTCCCCATGTGACCCAGTGTTCTGTCCCCATGTGACCCAGTGAGAGTCGATAAGGCTGCAATATTGTAAATGTCCAAATTACGGAACGTCTGTATTGTGAAGCATGCTTGTCACACTTGGTTTTTTTCTTCCTTCATCAGCGATTATTGTATTTTATGCTTGTGTGACGTGACGCCATCAGCCTGTGACGCCGTCAGTCTGTACCAACAACAAAACTACCCTCCCCCATTTCAGTGTTTTTTTCTTTCTTTGTGGAATCATCCGTCTACAGCGGAAAAAAAGATTTTCGGGAAGTGCGTTAGAGTGTGAATGTGTTACCGGACGACTCGAGAGACGGAAAGATTCAAAACGGCAACTTTCTAGTCCCGATTAACACTTCTCTTTGTCTCCATATGTTGTGTCCACACTGACCACAAGAGGGCCATCAACAGCTGCCCTCCAAAGTTAACTTTTCGGCGGTTCATAGGTCACAGGCCGGGCCGGTGGATGAGGCACGGAAAGGTTCGGGGGTCAGGGGTCACCGCCAGCGTGCTGCGGGGAACAGTGGGACCCGGTGTTCTCCCGAACTTAACGTCCATCCGTGATGAGCTGACATACAGATGGGGGGTCAAAGGTCGCCGGTGACTAACAGAAGAAAAAGGGCTGATGTAGTGGAGGCGACATGATGCACATTTATTTGTTTATTCATGTCTTTGGTTTTTTCTTTTTTGACTCCTTTTTAACCAACAGTGGAAAGTTCTGTATATTATCTGTGTGTGTGTGTGTGTGTGTGAGCTAGCTATACGCTATTGCAGACTTCAGCGCATTATAGACAAGGAAGGCGATGTCATTATCTTTATTTTAATCCAGTCAATCGGCAGATCGTTAGATGCATGAGCAAGGTTTGCCCGCGGTAGGGCTATTTGTGGCCTCCCAGGCCAGAGGTCAAAGGTCGGGCTGGTGGGCATGCACACAAGGGGGGGCAACCGGTGGCTAGCACGGGGGTCCCAACAGAATTGTAGATTTAGTAGCGTAACTTTACATTAAAAAGCATTGCTTTTCTACTCTCGTTTGTGTTTTTGGTGGAAAGTCGGTGGTGTGACGATGGCCCAGACAGCTTCATACACAACAACAACTCAGAAGTACAGGATACTCACAAGGTGTGTTCCCTCTCCTTTGTCATGTAGTCGTTTTGTTAGACGTGCTTCGGAATGGTAATAAGGAGAGTGTGTGTGCGTGTGTGTGTGTGTGTGTGATGGTCACAAGCGGGGCAGGGCACCCTTTTCTGTTTGCCGTGCATTTTAATTATTAGTTATTTATATTGTAATTATTTCATCTGCCTTGAGGCGGTGTTCACTTTTTAACGGCCCTGTCAGCACACAGAGCCTTTTGCTCCACCTGCTTACCTGACTGCGTTGTTAATAACATTAGCAATGCTCATGGTTTTGTGTTGTGACGGAGGTTCTTAGGTGTTTCTTGTGGGTTAGTTTCTTCCTTCGCTGTGCAGGATTTACAAGGGCTGGGCCAAGCAGTCCTGTTTGTTGACAGCACAGGAGAAGAGGAAGTTGGAGAGGGGTTGGTTCATCGAGGTGTTTACATATCGCATGCCTCTGCAGCACCAGCTCAGGGTCTAATCAGCAGTGTGTGTGTGTGTGTGTGTGTGTATGTGTGTGTGTGTGTGTGTGTGTGTGGGGGGGGGCGAGACTGATTTGCGCTGAGTAGGTGGAGATGTAATCAGTGACGTTAGAGCAACTGCAGTGTTTATGCCCAGATACTGTGCTTACACATGTATGCAGGGGCCCACCACACACACACACTCATGCCCACACACATATAGCCACACACACAGCCACACACACACACAAATAGCCACACACATTCACTCATATCCACACATTTAGCCACACACACACACCCATGCCCACACACAGACACACACACACACACACACACACATACACATAAATAGCCACACACACACACATTCACACATACTGTATAGCCACACACACATTCGTAGACTCATGCACACACACACACACACACACACACACACACACACACACACACACACACACACACACACACACACACACACACACACACAGACAGATAGACACCAGCTCTGCTTGGCCTTCAGATGTAGTTCTCTGGGTTAGTTGACGACAAAACGCAGGCTTGTTTTGGGCACAAACAGTATTTTCAGCGATAAGGAACAGAACACCAAACAAACTATTGTATCTCCCTGCTGTGTGTGTGTGTGGTTGTGTACGTGTGTGTGTGTGTGTGTGTGTGTCACTTCTCGGTAGTCATACGGCGAGCGGTCGTCCTGTTTTAACCCACAGACCAGTTTGTCCCGAGGCAGTTGTGTGTGTGTCCCCCTCCCCCCACCTCCACCCTGACCCACCTACCTCCAGGACATGCAAATGTACACACACACACACACACACACACACAGGGGAGAGATAGCATCTCCAGCAGAACGCCTCTCTTTGAGTCGCTCTCTTTACGAGGGCTTGAATGTGTTGATTTGCATGCGAAACAGCCGCTGGTGAATGGCGGCCATCTTGTGGACAATAGCCGTGGCCGAGGGCAGTTGGCACCACATTAAGGGACCCACTTTATGCAAATATAGTTTTCGTTTTGTTTCTCTGCTCTACGAGTTCTCAGGGTGTTATTGTCCATGCCCTACTCTGACTGTCTGAACGTAAAGTAGTAATCAGAATCAGAATCAGAATCAGAATGAGCTTTCTTGCCTTAGTTTTTGCAAACAAGGAATGTGCTATTGTGAAATGCAAAGTTGTTGTCTGTGTCTTTGACAACAAAGACACATTTTACATAAAGTTCTGTGAATAATTAGCATCTATCCGTGCATTTGTTTACGTTCCACCATTCTGGAGGGTTTTCTGGTGCCTGAATATTTCTGCGGGCAAAGAAACGACAAACAACAACAACAACTTAAGAAACGCTGTAGGAACGGCGGAGATGAGAGAGCGGGCGTGGGAGGATCTGTGTGTGATTCCAGAGGTTTCCTCTGGAACGCTGAGGCTCCCCCACTCACACACATACACACAGACACACACACACACACACACCGATGTTTTCGTGCTTGCTTCTGTACGCCCGTCTACTTGGGAGCGCGATAGTGTGGGATCAAAGGCAGTCCAAGGATTCGCCCGTGCTTTTCTCACGCGCCTACGCTCTCTCGCCCCCTCTCTCTCTCACACTATCTACAGTATCCCTCTCTCTATCTCTCTGCCTCTCTCTCACCAGCTCTCACCATCTCTCTCTCTCTCTCTGTGCCAGTACTTGTTGATGTAAAAGAGTTGTGTCTGGGCAGACAGATTGGCTGGGGTTGCGGGGAGGGGGGAGGGGGAGGGGGGTGCTGGAGTGAGTAACGTGAGCAACAACAACAAAGTCAGCCATTGTGACTCCCCGACAAGATAAATGCGGCCTGTGTGGTGAGCAGCTGCGAGGGTCGCCGCTGGGATGCGACATAGTAAGAGTGGGTTTTGTGTGTGTGTGTGTGTGCGCGTGCGTGTGCAGCGGTTGTTATGGCGACTCATCAAATGCCCATTGTTGACGACGCCTCAGTGATGTAGGTCAATGGAGTGCTCTGGCCACCCCCCCCCCATCCCCCCCACCCTCCCCCTCGCACACCTGACCTTCTGACCCCCCCTTCTCTCTCTCACTCTTAACGCTTTGTGGCCAAGGCCCTAGGATGGAAGGAGGACGGGTGGGGGTGGGCACATTTGGGGGACCACGTGTTGTTTCCCCGCGGTTCCAGCCCGGGGTCCGAGTGACGTCACACAAATCATTGTGTTGCGGTCGTCTCTCGCTTGGCGTCTCTCCCGCCAGACAGAAGAGAGAGAGAGAGAATGGGCCAGTGTGTTTACCGCCCCACGCTAAGTGTGACAGCTGCTGATGGACGAGCCAGCTGTTGGCTATTGGGAAAGGCTAGCCCAGCCTAGCTTCTTTTATTCTTTTAAATGTAATGATCATGCATGTCCTCATGTGCTTCTTTCAGACATTATGACATAACACAATGAAGTTGAACCTTTGACAAGAACGGACGCTTGCGTTTCCCAAAACCCTTCGTCGAGAGGCAGACTTTATATGAAAACAAGCCATGTGGCAACTCACATTCAATAAATGACACTGTGGACTCGTTTTGAAATCAGCCCAGAAGAGAATTGCTCAATAACCTCGCGCTGAAATGTGCATTTACATTTACATTTAGGGCATTTGGCAGACGCTTTTATCCAAAGCGACTTACAAAGAGTACATTTTCAATCACAAATGGAATCGACAAATCCTGCAAATAAATGTGCAAAAATGAACGTATGCGCAGTGTTTTCACAAGACCCGTGTTTTTACAGGAACAAGAGTCAAGTTTTTTCCAGTTAACCGACTAAAACATGCGTGACAGTTGGGATGTCCTTGTCGATGTGACGGGTCACCTGACCTGTTAGATTAGTGGACTCTCAGGGCTCAAGGTAATGCAGACATCAACACATTATCTGCAACTGCAGTAAAACAAAAGAAAAAAAAATAAACGTTAATATTCCGCTGGCCCTGCAAGAATTTTTTGCTTGTCTGTTTAATTTCTCATGAAAAGCATTGAAATTGCTTATTTTATTAAAGATAACACATTATTCATCCTGGGAGGTGGGGCTCACTGAGACCAAACAGATCTCTAATCATCCTCTTTATTCATTTTTTCACACCAAGGATGAAAGCACAAAATCATTTGTTTGGTACCTGTTACGGTCGCCCTTTTCTTTCTCTCTCTCTCTCTTGCTCCCTCCCAGGTGCAATCAACGCAATAGGACACACCTGGGAGAGGTCTGATATAAGGAGAGCCTGTTTTGACCATGTGGCTGCTGCATGTGCCACTAGGCGTGTTCTGATATTGGGTACTTTTCCCTTTTTTGGTGAGAGGCTTTTTTGTTTTTGGCTACGCCCACGCATTAGCTCCCCTTGGCGTCCCGTACCCACTACAGGGACCTTCGAGAGGCTTACCCACCGAGGTCAAATGTGACGTAATTAGTTCCGCGACACGTTTTGTCTTACGCAATCATTTAGCGCCGGTTTTGAACCGTGACGTCAGTGACGCGACGCTTAAAACTGACAGACGCGGTCTTCCTTACACTTGTATCCATCGTCTTACGTCTTACAACTTAACTTTACTGTACTTTGCTTTGCTTTATCGTTCTAGATCGATCTGCTTGTCTCCGTCTGCTTGTTTTAAAAGAATTATTAAAAATGGCGCTGTTTATATGTTGTGTCGAGTTCTACCCACGTCATACCCCGCCTCAACCGTATCCAATCAGCGTCGACTAGCTACGAGCGGCCCAGAAAAGTACTAGCCCTGCTTCAGGGACTAACTGAGCCGCTCAAAAGGCCTCTCACTGGTGAAGTTGGGCGGATCCTGGGCGGAGCCTCTCTCCAAACCACACCCATAGCAGCTCACTAGAGGGAAAAGTACCCTATATCGGAACGCGCCTACTGGCACTTCTTTTTGGTTACAGCCAGGCACAGGCCCACCAGTTTTATTCTCATCATTTGCTGTTCTTTTTCCATTATCCTAATTGTACATTCATTCAATTCAATTCAATTTTATTTGTATAGCCCTTAATCACAAGACAGTCTCAAAGGGCTTTACAGGCCAGATTGTTATGGGCCAAACATATATTCATGTTACTGATGCCTACATATCCACTTTTGCATACACCTCACACATGACACGGACATTTACAGTATTATTTAAATAAATCAAAGTTTACTTTTGCACCTTACTTTTGGTGTCTGTCTCTTTTATGTTGTGGCTTGACTCTGGGGAATCTAGCCGTAACAGTACCAAAGCACAACTGAAGATGTCATCTCCCTTTATTAGCATCTGTAAAGCTAACCTAATGAAAGCTAGTGAACCAGGAGATAGCCAAGGTCTAACCTCATGAACGCCAACTAGGAGATAGCCATGGTCTATCATCATGAACACGCTAACCTAACCTCATGAACACCAACCAGGAGATAGCCAAGGTCTAACCTCATGAACGCCAACTAGGAGATAGCCATGGTCTATCATCATGAACACGCTAACCTAACCTCATGAACACCAACCAGGAGATAGCCAAGGTCTAACCTCATGAACGCCAACTAGGAGATAGCCAAGGTCTAACCTCATGAACATGCTAACCTAACCTCATGAACACCAACCAGGAGATAGCCAAGGTCTAACCTCATGAACGCCAACTAGAGATAGCCAAGGTCTAACATCATGAAACATCGCTAACCCTAGACTCATGAAACACCCAATCAGGAGATAGCCAAGGTCCTAACCTCAATGGAACGCCAATAGGAGATAGCCATTAGGTCAACCTCATGCAACGCCAACCAAAGAGATAGCCAAGGTCAACCTCGATGAATGCCAAGCCAGGAGATTAGCCACGAGCTAACCTCATTAATATGCTAACCAGTAAGATTGCCAAGGTCGAACCTCATATGAACACCACCAGGAGATAGCCAGCGGTCCTACGCTTCATGAACGCCAAACCAGGAGAAAGCCAAGGTCTAACCTCATGAACGCCAACCAGGAGATAGATAGGGTCCAACCTCATGAACATGCTAATGAGGAGATAGCCATGGTCTAACGTCATGAACATGCTAACCAGGAGATAGCCATGGTCTAACCCAGAGGTGGGCAAACTACGGCCCGCGGGCCACATACGGCCCGTTGCGTTGTTTAATCCGGCCCGTCGGGCATTTACATTAACAACAGTCCTATAATACATTTACATTTGTAGATTTGTATTCATTTCGCAGTTTTTTCTTCCTGCAATTGATTCCTTAATTGGTTCCACTCG
>PIJE02000510.1:243700-284488 GCA_002895965.2 Coryphaenoides rupestris
TATTGGTGGTGGTGGGGGGGAGAGACAATGGTGAAGGGGGTTAAGGCTTTCGGAAGGGGGATGCCCATGTGATCGGAGTCACATGGTCCCTCCTGTAGAGTCAGAGCTGACAGAGGAGGCACAGTAGGCCTTACTGTGGCCTACCCCCGCCCCAGGAGGACTCCACTGAAAAACCTTATAGAGTCTTTGGGAAAACCATGACTTTAACTTAATACAAAATCCTAAATGCTACCTGGGTGGGGAAATGGAATGCAGAGCTAAAAATCACGGGCTGAGTTGGCATGGCGTTCCCAAGATTCTCACCGAGCCAACCAATATGGCCGCCAGGTGAATGTAGTTGATGGACTGGGCTTTCAACCCAGTACAAGACCCCCCTCTATAGTTGAGATTACAGTTCAAATGTGACCTAGAACCCCCGTCTCCCATCCTCCTCATTGGAGTTGATTTTCCTTTTCCCATTTTTTTTCTCTTTTTGGGATCCAGACACCGAATTAGAATTCCAGTTCAAAGTAGGTCAGCTCTCTCTCTCTCTCTCTCTCTCTCTCTCTCTCTCTCTCTCTCTCTCTCTCTCTCTCTCTCTCTCTCTGTCTCACCGACTAGCTCTTTGTCTCTTTTCATCTTCATCGCTTTTCCCTGTGTAATCTGTCACCAAAGACCCTGTAAAAATCATGTCTGAGACATGCTACTTGACAGCTGATTCCTGATTCCTTTTTGATTCCGCATGGCTGATTTCTTTTCCTTTTTATGTGGTTTCTGGGCCCCAGATTCCTGTTTTGGTCTTTCTATCTATCTATCTCTTCTTTCTTTCATCTGAAACGCTGGGGAAACTCTTCTCATCCCTAATCTTGAGGTATCCATCATCGAGGTTGTCAACTCTCTGAACGCTGCGAGGAGCCATTGCGTGGAGCTTTGAACTTTCAAACACCTCATCTGTTGGGGCCCTTCCAACTCATATTTCTATTTCTATTTGTACTTTTCTGTGGCGCCCAAGACCACCTCCGGGAGCCTTCGGGTACAATTCTTAGCAGTTGTTATCTGTCCCGCTTGTGAAAAATGCCTGCAGTTGTTGCCCATGCTCTCTGTGTGTCTCTGGGGCTGCAGATCAGCTCTGACACAAAATCTTCCCTCTCACAAAGTTGAGGGACGGAGTTGGGGTAAGGAAGATGGCGGGTGAGGTGACGACAGATCATCGTGGCGATCAAAAGTAGCAGGGAGATCTGGGTGCAGGCAACATGGAGGAAAGGTTAACACTGTTTACTTGCATACTGTACTGCCCACATTGAAACAATACAAATCAAAAGTGACAACGTTCCTGTGTGCAAGCCATTTTGATTTATTGTCTTATTTTCAACATTTAACCGTGGGGGGAAAACATTTCTTACATTACCTTACCTCTACTTACCTTAACTTAGACGCTTGGCTATTTTGGAAGAGAGAGATTCGATTTTTCGACTGCGTTTTATTTCACAACTCATGCATGCAACACTACTCTTCCAATATGAGAAAATAGTGAGTATGACGATTCCGCAGTTAGCTTGCAGTGCCACTGACTGATAAGCTGAGAATGTCACGGTGCTCTCTGTCTCTCTCTCTCTCTCTCTCTCGCGCCATGACCTCTGACCCCCTAATAATGTAGTGATTCCTTCTAATGAAAACTGTCCATCTCCCCTTGGAAATAAACGATGGGAATGATTTTCACGTCATCCATTAATATCGTCACGCGCGAGCCAACGACCGTGGCCTGACTTCCAGTCATGTACGCGCAATGCTTTCCTGGCTGTTATCTTAACGTCGGCCATCTTGGAAATGACCTCAGCCCGTCTTCTAATGGCACTCGGTCATTATGACTGACGGCTTTGAGCGTTAATTATTAATGTTCAAACGAAGCTCTGATTATTAAAACTGTGATGTGTGGCTCTCTCAATGCACTAGCACTGTATCAGTTAAGCCTCCATTCTCCCACTTCATCAATCTCTCTCTCTCTCTCTCGTCGTCACTCATTATCTCTCCATTCTCCATTCGCCTCTCGTCTGATGTTCTCTCATTATCTCTCCATTTCTCGAGTCCTTTTGCTTTCCTTCGCCTCTTTATTGTCCCCTCTAATCAACAGCGGGCATCATGGACGGTTCACCACTGACGGAACGCTTAATTACCCCCCCCCAGATAATCAGTTTTAATTACAGAGAACTAAGAGCACGACCAACCTCCTCCCCCTGGTGATTGAACAGGACCGATGTCCTTTCCAGCGTCCTTCCCACCCCATAGCTAACGCTAACTTTTTTTTGTTCGTTTGTTTGCTCAAATGACTCACTCTAGCGGGTTGAGTCACCGAGCCGACTCCTTCAGCCGAAATATAAGAAGGAAGATTGATTTGCATCGTTTCGAAGACACATGGTGGCTACCTATGTTCAGAGTGCAGGCGAAAGGTGCCCCGAATCCCACTTTTGTTGTTGTTGTTGTTGTTGTTGTTGTTGTCATGTGTGACAAGATTGTGCGTGTTAATGTACGTTAACCCCACAGTGATGTTGTCGTTGTGGGCTTCCCGTGTCTTTAAATTGTCGCACTTCAGGTTGAGCCCCGCTGAAAAAAGAAAGCTCCAGCAAAGACTTTAAACGTAATTTTGGAAGGAATGTGTGCCGTTGTGTTCCCCGCAGCTTAAGCTTGTCTCCTCGCTCGATCGCTCATGGAAGGCGTGCCCACGATACCGTGCGCGCTTTTCTCTAAACACACACACACACACACACACACACACACACACACACACACACACACACACACACACACAATGGCTTCTCTCACAGTGAGGCTAATGAGTGAGAAGTATCTCTCGTAAATAATCTTGAAGGGATCTTCACTCAATGCCAGCACCTAGGCCACACCTGTTTGTGTGTGTGTGTGTGTGTGTGTGTGTAATCAATGAGGTGAAGGGGTCAATGCAAGATTCCTTACCTGCTTGACGAATATACTAAATGTGCCAGAAATAATTGTACTCAAGGTTAATCGCAGGTTGTATTTACCACCACAGGTCCAGGTAGAAGTGTGCCTTGCAAACAGTTCGTGCAAAAATACTAACGCATTTTAGTGCGCTAGCTGAGAATTCAAAAGTATTTTTACACGTTTACACGTTTAATACATAATGCTGCTGTTCCATGCAAGATGCTACTATAGCCGGATCTACGCTGGCATGCACAGATGAGCAGATGAGCTTTACGTTTGCACAAGAGATTTAAATGTAATTTAAATATAAGAATTAACATTGACTGGAGAGGTCTGATAAGGACGCACCACTGCAGTGACAAGGTGTTGATGTGTTGAGTAGTGTTAGCCAAAAATAAGCTGGTTTTTCTTCTATAACGTTTGTACAGAGAACAATCATCTTCAAGTCATCTTGTCAACACACACCACACACACACACACACACACACACACACACACACACACGTACGACATATGCACACACATACATCGAAGCACCCCCCTCCAGCCTCAGACCTTCAAAGACCAAAACGCCGGCAGACAGACTGTGAGGAGGAGGTTGAGGAGGAGGCCCCATTTCACGCCTCTCTCGCCTGGGCTCCTTCCCCCTGTTGGAGTCACACCGTGGTGGGGAGTAGGGAGGGAGACAAGTGCCCTCATAAACACACGGTGGAGGTGGGGGGTGGACAAGAGCCCCTATTCTTGTGGGTGATGACGGCTTGCGTCTAGACTGCGTGCCTGGGTGCATGTGAGTGCTGCCCGGCGGCTTGGGAAGGTGTGCACAAATGGCAACGTGTGTCGATGGGACGTGGCTAGCTTAGTTTGTGGGTGTGGACTGTTCAAGTCCAGTGTGTGTTTGTGTACCATTGTTGCATTGACGTTGCATTGGCATTGCATCGACTACTAACTAACCATTTCACTGTCAATGTCTCAGGAGATTATTAGTACTAGTGTTAGTGTTATTAAAGGAACACTCATGTTATGAGGGTCATACACACATCAAGAATCCTCCTCACAAGGCCGGGGACTTTGTCACACACACACACACACACTCTCTATTGACACACACACACAAAATATGGAGACACACACACACACACTCGCTCTCTCTCACTATCTCTCCCTCTCTCTCTCTCTCTCTCTCTCTCAATTTCAATTTCAATTTAAAGAGCTTTATTGGCATGGGAAACATACATTTACATTGCCAAAGCGAGTGGTAAATAAAAAGTATATTTATAAAGAACTAAATATATACAGTAAAAGTAAAAAAAATATAAAAAAAATTAAAAATACAAAAATAAGATACAATAAAAAGGAAAAAAGAAAAAAAAAATGGAAAAGAAAAAGAAGAAATTAAATATAAATGTACTGTATATGTATACATCTCTCTCTCTCTCTCTCTCTCTCTCTCTCTCTCTCACACACACAGAGAGGAATGGACCAAACAACAACATTATCTACCGTTCTTCACACAGGAAGCAGTGGCCATGGCGGTTCAGCACACTGGTGATGATGACACACATGACTCATTTGAGAGACTTCTGGTGCGAGCGGCGGCCTGCAGAACATGCCGGGGGTTTTGGGCTCGGGGCTTTGGCATCGGCAGTGTGGGTCGCCATGTGCTCGGCTGTATCCGCCATCTCTATTTCTATCTCGATGATGACGATGGCGCCTTTTCATCACACGTCGAGGGGGGTCTTTATAGACGTGTGCGCACTTCCTGTTGGCATTGTCTTCCGATGCGATATATACAGTACATTGCCAAACATCTTGCCTGCTCTCCAGTCTTTTGTCTTTGTCTTTGTCTTTGTCTTTGTCTCTCTCTCTCTCTCTCTCTCTCAAGTCAAAGTCTTTTATTGTCATATGTATCGTACATCACAACACAGGGCCATTCTGTACAGTGAAACACTTGTGACAAGGCAGGCGACAGTATGTAGGAAGTAGGCTTTCTCTCACTGTATCTTTCTCTCTCCCTCTCTCTTTGTTTCTCTCTCTCTCTCTCTCTCTGTCCCCCTCTCTCTCTCTCTCATTTTTTCTGTATCTCCATTATCTTCTTTGTGGAACAGATATTTTTCTTGTCAGCAGAACCATTCAAGCGTCAGGTAGACTCCTGAGTGGTTGTTTGTATCCAGAGACCTACTTAGTTCTAAGTTCTAACTCCGTCATCATGTCATCGCCAGTGGAGACAGCCCCCCCATTCACCTGAAGCTCCGTATATACCTGCAACAAACTGTGTTGTGTAGACGGAACACTTCAACTGAATTGAGTTGTGCTTTATTCCTTTTTTTTTTTCCCACAACCAAGTGTATAATAACACAACGTGGCAGAGAGAGGCAGATATCTGACAGCATCCTGGAGACTTCTTAGAGAAGGAGAGAGAGGGAGAGAGCGAGGCTTTCACCTCACTCTCTCCCAGGGCGTGCAAGCATGCCAAGACTTGATCAACAGAGAGAAGGAAAACGGGAGGGGGGGGGGCTCTGCCAATTAACTCCCCTTCACCTTCCAGCTTTAGTGGCTTCCAGGCTGGCAGCCAGGAAACTTTTTAATTTCTCACTTCTAATCTTCACGTCAAATTTCAAACACGCATCCAGTGAACAAATTGTGGACACAAGATGACGAACCTGTATGAATAAAAATATGATCAAACGTCATAAAATCTAAAATCAAATGATCGGAATATAATAGAAAATAATATAAAATCAGACGATGAAAATATAAATAATGATATAATATAATCTTGCTTTTGGGTAAGCAGTTGGTGTTCATCATTACTTGGTTGCTCTCCAGGGGTGGGCCAGCCCCCCCTCCCCCCGCTGCAGGTGTGCCCCAGTAGGACACTGCAGTCACACCATTTCTCTCGCTGTTATGTAATTTTCACCTCTGTTGCCGTCCTGAACAGAAAGAAAAAACGAAGACGAAACACCCGGCGAGCTCTTCAGCCAAGAGGTGACATCACCTGCTCGCCTTCCAGCCCCTCCAGGAGCTCCAGAGACAAAGCTGAGGTACCTCTCTCTCTCTCACATCCTGTTTATCTATCTCTCCCTCCTCTTTGCCTGCCTCTCCTCTTTTCTCCCTCCATGTAACGTGCCAATTCCACACACACACACACACACACACACACACACACACACACACACACACACACACACACACACACACACACACACACACACACACACCTCCCATATAGACCATGCATGCACAGGGTCAATTTCCTGAGTGCAGCTTAGCTACAGTCCTCATTTAATTACTGTGAAGCGAGAGGAGGAGGTGGTGGAGGAGGAGGTAGGTGAAGGTAGGTGGGGGTGCGGTGTGACACCTGATGTCCGGGGGGGGGGAGAGAGGGGAGGAGGGGAGTCAGGCGTATTCTATAGCAGTGTATATGAGCCCATGAGAGATTAGCTTCATCCTGGAAGGCTTGGGCGCCATATGGCAATAATAAAAGGTGTAAACACACACGCACACACACATGCACACACACTCACACGTGGCGGAGACATTATACAACCTATTCCTATTTTGGTTTTTATAACCGTGCCTGCGAGGGGAAACGGTCTTCTAGCAAGCGAGAGTATTATTGAAAACATGTTTTCTGTTTGTTTTAGCATTTCAGACAAATAAAAAAACACGAAAATACAAAATGGTCAACACAATTTCTAGTTTACCGACCTTGACATTGTTGAGGTTTTCCCACCACAGAGCCTGCTGGTCGTTCCCTCCGAGCCGTCTGATCGGACGACTCGGCCTGTCATACAGACTCGTTGAGCATTATTTGTTTGTTTGTTTTTCTCTTATTTCTTTTTTTATGTATTTATTTATTTATTAATAAATTAAACAAAAGGTGATGACTCAGCGCACACCCACTCCCAAATGGCAACGATAAGAGGGCCAATCTGTTTCCGTCGCCATGGCAACAGTTTCTGCCCTTGCGCGTCGCTGTTTGATGTGTTTTCCGGTCCGTTTGGCGGCTTGTTATTGTGTTGTTGCCTCCGCTGTAATTTTCGGCAGCAATAAAAACGAGAACGAGAGCGAGCGAGCGTGATTTTGTTGCAGTGCACCATGTTAGCGCGTTGTTGTCGAAACAAACTCTGGGATAATGGAAAACAAAATGGGAAGTGATTCTCATCTTCTGATATTTTGTTTTTTGGTTTTTCCCCACCGGCCTGACAAAACCCACGACACACATTGCTGTGGTTGTATGTTCCCCCTCGTCAACATTTGCATAGTAACATCTCTGTGATATTTCATACTTCATGCTCCTCTGTTAACCTCTGGGGTTTTTGACAAGTGGGTGGTATTTAACAGCCTGACAGTTGTGTGTGTGGTCTCACGGGACCAAACTCCACCGGGACGTGGGTCTTGACGTATGTATATATATATATATATATATTATACGCCTACTTTGTTGTCGTACCTCCATAGCCACACCCCCTTTTAATGTAAGGAACGGTGCATGAACTGCATCGTGTGTTATTATATATATATATATGTGTGTGTTATTAACTATACCTGGCTATACCACATCCCACACCTCACTCTGTGATCATGTCTCTGTTTCTATCTCTCTCTCTCTCTCTCTGCTCTCTCTCTCGTTGTGTGTTTGTACGTCTTGGCATTATTAATAGTACTTTGCCTTGTTTAGCATATTTTATATACTTACTGTAGATGTTGGTAATGCTCTCAGAATGGCACGTTTGCTCTTATCCCAGCTGTTATGCAGGTAACCTAGCGATTATGAATCTCGTTCTATTAGCTTCGCAACTATGAATGCTTGAAACCTGCTCTATTCTTATCTTTATGTACCACACATATATTGCTGTCTCTTTCAACAAATGTATTTACTGTAAGTCGCTTTGGATAAAAGCCCCTAAATGTAACTGCCTCTCTCTCTCTCTGTTTCTATCTCTCTGTTTCTATCGCTCTCTCTATTTCTATCTCTCTCTCTCTCTTTCTCTCTCTCTGTCACACTCTCTCACTCACTCACTCTCACACACACACAGCTGGTCTCGCCAATAGTCTCTCTTCAGTTTCAGATTTTTATTTCATATATGAGATATTCTCCTATCATCTCATCCACTGATCAGCGTATCTCATATATATCATATCTCCACCGCTGGAAGCCCCAATTTCCCTACACCACCCCCCGGACAAACCTGTCTGATAGCAGGCTCATTACGTGCCGTGTCCCGGCATGTCCTGGCCTCACTGAGACTCCACCGCAAATATAGGCTCCTCTTGAACTTAATATAGACGAGGGAATGATTTAAAGGTGTCAACACTGCCCCCGGCACCCCCCCCACCCCTCCCTTCACACACACACACACACCTGTCCCACTGCTACCCCCTTCTCAACCCTTTTTTGCCCTTTAAATCGTTTGCTCTAGTTTCGGTGTGTGTGTGGGTGTGTGTGTGTGTGTGTGCGTGCGCATGTAGTGACTCATACCAGTGTTGTCTCGGGGGGGGGGGGGGGGCAGGTACCCTGGAGAGGGCGGGGGGGGGCTAGAAGATTAAGATTTGTGGAATTTGCTCAATATTATATTGATTGCATATTCTATATGGATTGTCTCTGATCAATAAAGTTAGGACCAGAAATATGCATACACTACAACAGTAGGCCACTACAATATTAACAATGATGCATGATAAGACGAATGATAAATGCTAATGTTAGTACAATGAGTGTAATATGATTCCAAGGAAAACATTTCAGGTTGGGTGTGGTTGAGGTTGAGGTGTGGGGGGGAGGGGTTACTGGAGTTCACGGAAGACACTGACTAATACGGCACAAATGAAGCATACGATGTTCGTACATCAAGCAGCTCCTGTCAATAATGAATTGAGTCGTCCCTCCTAGTGCATGTTTATAATGTCCCCCCCACCTGATGTAACTGACGCTCATAGTCTGAGGCCCAGGTGAGATGACCACGGTGTTCACACACCAAATTCTTCGTCAACCCCGCTTCTCCTGTAAGGTTAGGGGTCAAATCTGGACGGAAGCCACGCCGTCGTAACAATTTTCCGTCCCGATGGCCGTGAGGGATGCATGTTCCCGAGCAGCATGCCACGCAGCCGACCTTTGACCCTCATTGAACACTTTGAATGACGCTTTTGACTGTATGTGTTACTGTATGTGAATGGCTTGGGTAATAGAATTGTTGACTTGAGTAATATAGGATAGGGTCACATTTAACAGTTAGTAACAGTTAGTAATGGCCTGAAACCGCATCATGTCTCTACTGTTCCAGGGAACATAGAGGCTCAGCTGCTAGCCGTGACAGATGGTGTGTGTGTGTGTGTGTGTGTGTGTGTGTGTGTGTGTGTGTGTGTGTGTGTGTGTGTGTGTGTGTGTGTGTGTGTGTGTGTGTGTGTGTGTGTGTGTGTGTGTGTGTGTGTCTCTGTCTTGTGTGTGTGTGTTATCACGGTGAGTCTGTGAGTCACTGCGCTAGCCTGGCCCAATTTCGGACCCATACGCCGCCCCTGTAAACGGCTGTCTCAGCCACCTTGTGAATACAATGAGATGGACTGACTGGCGGGGCCTGGCTTCTGAGTGTGTCAGAGATAACCGTTGCTGAGGAGACGGCTAGCTCAGGCCCAGACTGGATTTGAAGCCCAGCTGTTTGAAAGCATAAGTCACGTTGAAGGGATTGAGCTAAAGCGTCACGGGCTACTCACGCACGTACACACACTCTCTCTCTCTCTCTCTCTCTCTCTCTCTCTCTCTCTCTCTCTCTCTCTCTCTCTCTCTCTCTCTCTCTCTCTCTCTCTCTCTCCCCGGGTTTTTTCTGTCCTCTGTTAGCATTGAGGGAAATAATATGCTTGTGTGTATACAAATTCACCAGTACACCGCTGAGTCTGACCCAGTTATTCTTGCATTCATCTTCTTCTTCTTCTCCTTCTCCTTCTCCTTCTCCATTCTCCTTCTCCTTCTTCTTCTTCTTCTTCTTCATTGTCCTCACTCGGGGGTGGGGTGGTAATTACAAACCGTGTTTCCGTTCTGCCACATCACCGTATTAGTAATCCCAGGTTGTGTGCTTGTAGAAAGTTGGACAACTTGCGTGCAACGGCGCATCTGACTTCTTTCCACACAGTGGGGGGGGGGGGGGGGATTATACGCTCCTCTGCAGTTAGTTACAGGCGGTCGTCGTGGCAGCAGCGTAATGTGATTAATGTCCAGCCATCGCCGCTCGTCCAGCAGGGAGGAGTATTTACCTCGGGTGCTGCGGTGAGGTATAATTAACCGAGCGGCCCGTCGTCTTCGGCGTTCCGAGACGCTCCGAGGTGTGCGGTGTCGTGCACGTGTCAGCGAGACTGTGTTCGGCAGCCTGTGGCAAATGGCCGTCCTAGATTGCACACGGAGGAAGAGGGGTGGAACACGCGTACAATATGCAATATTTATAGGAATCGTACATATTCATGACTTACCAACACCCGCCGCTGTGGTGCATACTCTATCTGCGGTGTGAATATGTGTGTAAGTGTATGTAACACGTAATAGGCTATGTGTGTGTGTGTTTGTGTGCGTGTGTGTGCGCGTGTAATGGTGACTCAGTCGTAGGGGCAGTGAAACCAATCCAATCCACCAGGGAAACTTAGTGAGCCATTTCAAGAAATCAATGCTGAACCACACATGCACACACACGCATGCACACACACACACATAGACACACACACACACATTCAGCGTCTGCACTAAACAAAATGAAAAGTGTGTTATAAATAAAAATGGGCTGTTATTTATTTATTCTAAATGTACACGCGAGCAACAAGGCGACTGTGCACGTTGAGTTTCCGTGCACCAGCGTCCCGGACGTGCGCACACAAAACACATGAATCATTCGACGTGCACACGGCGCAACATCTGGTAAAATATTGAGGAACAGACTCACTCAGGACATGAACGGTACGAAGAATTTATTATTGCAATAATCTGAAGGAATTTCCGTATATTTTATATTCCCCAAAAACCCAACATCTTCAATATGTGGTACTGATGTGGTAGAAGAGAAGGCTGTGTAGACACCGGTTTTGGTAGAAAGAGGAAGAGGGTGTTTTTAACTTTCAGCTGTGTCGTCATTATGTAAAGGCATTAGCCAGGGACCCCTACAAGGTCTGTGTGTATGTCACATTAAGGCCCCCACAGTCTGGGGCTGTCTGAACGCGAGCCTGCGCTAAATGTTGTGCTCTTCTGATCACATGGTTTAAACAGTTGATACTGTATCTGCAATTGTACCAGCGTCATTACCCACATTACCCCTCAGATATGAATCCAGTGTTATCTTGTATTTTTTTGTTTAAGCTTCTGTTAGCGTGTGTTAGGAAACTATGGATGTGACCTTGTTTTGAAGAATCATTCATGAAAATATAGCTTGATGTGAACTTGATTAAATACATCCTTGTGCTTGCTTCCTTTTAAATTCTCCATTTTGAAGTGAATGTTCTGGATACTGTCTCTGGGAGCTCAAAACTAAAATGTCCTTGAC
Source organism: Coryphaenoides rupestris (assembly GCA_002895965.2). NCBI lineage: Eukaryota > Metazoa > Chordata > Actinopteri > Gadiformes > Macrouridae > Coryphaenoides > Coryphaenoides rupestris. Next base: position 255,157 of record PIJE02000510.1, read on the forward strand.
TGGCCGTGGCAGGCCCCCCCCTGTGTCTCAAATGTCACCTCTATAAATACACACACACACACGCACACACACACATGCACACACATTCACACATGTAACACACTCATTCACACATGTAAAAATATCATCCTCCTCATCAGTGTTCGGATCAAATCTGACCTATTTACAATTATTCCTAAATCATAATCACGTTAGTTATTTATCAATCTGTGGTTTTGTACTGTATCGCTATGCAACCTGGCACAAGAATTTCCTTCCGGATTAATAAAGTTCTATTCTATTCTATTCTATTCTATTCTATAACATTGTGTTTTTATTGTGTTTTTATTTCTTTTATAATAGTGTGATCTCCACACGACCTCACATGTTTTCCTCCATACCAGTTTATTATTATGTTATATTATGTTCATCCAGCAGATGGAAAACATTTGTATACACACACCCACTCACCCACACAGCCATAACCACACGAGCGAACGAACACTGAAGAAAGGTTGTATGCATATCCCGGTCCATTTTGTGATTTTTTTTTTTGTTGTAAATACCACGGTCTATGACTCAAGTCTCAGAGAATAGAAAGAATGTAAACTATAGTGAAGGAACATGAGTTTCCTCTCCAGCTGCCCTACAGGTGTTGGGTGTTGTTGGCGTGTCCTTGCTCTGAACATTAACATCATATAGACAGCACCGAGCGGTGAAATAACTAACAAAACACAGGATTTCGTGGTGCGGGGGGCGAAGTTCTCCGAGTGGTTTTAATGTTTTGAAAACTGTGTGGGCATTCTAACGAGTTTCCAGCTGAAAACTTTCCACAGGAACACATACACACTCACACATACGTGTGCACACAAATAGTTCCACATAGACTTCCACATCGAGGTTAAAAGTCAGTCTGCTGTGTGTCACACAAACTGGCACACAGCAGTGGTGGTGGGAGGTGGTCAACGGTTACAGAACGGCAAAAAACAGGAATTTATTTTTTTCTTTTATATAGAGACAGGCTTCTATAGTGAGTCGAGGCCAAGTCACAACACACAGTAAAAAGAGGAAAATGCCCAGTTTCCTTCAAGAGACAACTTTACTACAAAAACAATAATGAGTTGGAGGCGGGGCCGAGAGAATGAGCCAGAGAGTGGGTGGGGCTAGGGGAACGAACCAGAGAGGAGGCGGGCCTGAGAGAATGAGCCACAGAGGAGGCGGAGCTGAGGGGGAGAGGGAGAGAGTGTCATGGAAAGTTTGTGGTTTGCTCAGAGGAGCCGGAGGGGGAAGGGTGTAGAAGAGGGAGGGGCGGGGGTAGCGGTGGCGGTGATGAAGGGGAGGGGGGTAGTTTCTCTGACTTGTTTTTCCTCTGAGGTGATTAACCCTGTCTGCGCCACACCCGAACCCAAACACAGATACTCACCAGCCACAGAGAAAAGGAAGTCCGCTTTCTATAATGGCCGACTAAGATATTCTAATAGGGGATAGTTTCACTCACACTTACAGGAAGACACCGAAACCTTAACCAAACCTTAACCAAAGGAACTTTGGAAATGTTCTGTGTGTATGTGTGTGTGTGCGCGCTTTGTTTTATTCTGAGTGTGTTTGTGTTTGTATTTAAATGGTTTCTTGTTTGTTTTATTGTTTTGTGTGTGTCTGTGTTTTCTTTATTCATGCTGTGTGTATACGTGGATATGTGTGTGTGCATGCACAAAATGCATGCACACATACACACATGCGCTTATTGTGTGTGTGTGATGTGGGATCATTGTTTTGTCTGTCGGGTGCATGTGTGCACACACTTTTGTGTTTGGTCTGCGCTCACGGTCAGTAGCATGAATGAGCACGTTTGGAAAAAGCCACACAGCCAGTCACACAGACGGGCAGACAGGCGGGCAGACAGACAGGCAGAGCTGCTCTGCGCGGCTTGTGGGCCAGATCTCCCTGTGTGCCCAGAGCTGACATTCCTCCTTCCACTGTAGTTCACATGTGGGGTTTATTCCAAAATAAAAGCCTCCATTCATTAGGCTCGGTTTGGGCCCGTGGCCGCACATAGGATACCCCACCCTCCGGGTCTGGGGCCTGTGAGGATGTTTATCCCACTAGTACCACTACTCTGATAGTGAACATCACTTCTGGTGGCTACACACCTGGTTAGTGGAGACAGAAGTATTGTGAACGGTTGTGAAGCGGGAGTAGTTCTGTCAGAGCCAACCGTGTGCTAATTTAGTCACGTGAGTCAACATCACTTACCATGGCAGTTTGGTGTGTGTTTATTAAAATGGTCCAACATGAATAGGCATATTCAACACTTGTAGTTCTTACCAATCACACAATAGTAGTAGTAAGATAAGAGATAAGATAAGATAGAACTTTATTAATCCCGAAGGAAATTCTTGTGCCACAATAAAACAGTAGAGAAATAAGCAGAATAATAAACAGATACAAATGTACAGTCAATATAAAATATATACAGTCCGCGAAATCAATTTGGCATAATTGAAGTGTAATACAACTGTGATCATAATTGTAGTGTAATACAACTGTAATAATAATAATGGTAAGAGGACGTATTGCACATGATAGCACATGATAGGATAGTATTTGTATCTCAAACTGAGGGACATTATAGTGACGGGAGTGTGACTCCTGCAAGAGACTCGGGAATCACCGGTTCAGAGTTCACCTGGACTCTGCATAGCCTCCCTCTTTAGGCTTTCTTACCGTTGGTCCCTTTTGGACATCAATATCTGTTAAATGGCATCAATGTTCATTTGAATTGACTGCCCACCATGTCTGCACATGTCCCTGCACCTTGTTCTGAATGGCCGAGGAGTGGTTGATGCATTAACTATTGTATGTACTGAAAGCTCACCTCTGTATCGAGAGACACACACATACACGTACACAGTTACCTGCAGTATTTATAGACGTTTCCATCTCTCCGAGCTTCTATGTACCTCTTTAAAGTTTAAGTAAAATGCTCTTATTGGAAAGATAAGATAAGATGGAAACTTTATTTGATCCCGAAGGAAATCCTTTGTGCCAGGTTGCATAGCAATAGAATAAAACAATAGAGAAATAAACAGGAGAATAATACAAAATAATATAACAGATTTACAAATTTACAGTAAGTCCAGATAAGTATATACCTAAGATTTACCTCAATGGTTACTGTTACTATTCGTATTTAGGCCTACAACAAAAAAAAAAATTATGTTATTCATGTTGCGAGTACCCCCTGCAGTCCCTCAAAGTGCCCCTAGGGGTACGCGGACCCCCACTTGAGAAACACTGTTATAGGTTACCCGATATGGACACACAGTGTGTCTTCATCCTCCATACACATGGAGCATTATAATTACGCTTTACGCGTCGAGGCTGCATATAGTGCCTCTTAATCAGCATGGGGGGGGTGAAACACAACTATAGTAGCCAACTAGTATATTGTGATCCGGCCTGGACGTGAGACGGGCTGTCTCACGCCTTCTGTTTATTTCCAGAGCGATGACGTTGCTGTACCCGCCCCTGGAGGTCGGGGCGGTGTATAAAACGCGCTCCTTCCTCCTCCTGCGCTTCATTCTGGCGGAGGGGAAGTTTCAGGGAGGGCAGCGAGACGTGGCAGCAAGGCCCCCCACCACCACCTCCTCCTCTTATTTACCAACAACAGGCGTGCATAAGATAACAGTACCGTCCAGGCCTGAACCTGAAACTACCCACCCTACCTCGACCAATACATGCCAGACAACAACCAACAAAAAGACAACAACACAAGCGGGGACTCGATCTATTTTTCGGACAAATAACGACATTGGAAGAAGATCGATCGCCCAGGACGTCGTGGTGGTCGCTGGCCTTCTCGATGCATACCCTTTATGCCCGAGGAACGATGAAACCCGAAATCACCGCGGCCGTCGGATTTCTCTCCAGGTTCCTGCGGATAAAGGGACACGTTAACGACCGGCAGCTGCAGACATTCAGCCAAAGTTTACAGGATATTCTGTCCGGTGAGTACTGAGAACTTTTTATTATTATTATTTATCTCGGTTTGATCTAAAAGTACAACTTGTTTTCTTTGTTTAACACACGTTCACAATCGTGTCCGTTCCCAGTGAAATGGCGCATAATGTTGTTTTGCTCGATATTTTCTTTCTTTCGGGGATTAACGGGGACTTCCATTGTTCGTCCTCGCTCGAGAAAAACCGAAGCGACTCGCGCAAAAAAGCGCGCCGTCGTTTCTTTCCCCGCTTCTCTGTGTATTACGGCTATATGTTCGATTATGTACGTAAACTTCGGATATATTTTTACGTTAATAGCGCGAAATCGTCGAGTTGAGCGCCGCGCGACGTCTTTGTTACATTGTTTCGAGATGAGGGGGGGGGGGGGCGCGAGGGGGAGGGGCGTGTTTATTTCTCTTCCAACAAGGAAGTGCGCGACGCACGCGCACAGCGGATTACGTCATGCCAACGACAAAACGAAAAAAAAATGGTGTAATTCGAATCACGATGCAATATGTAACACAAGTCGAATAACAGATGACCCACATTTCCACCAATCGTAAAGCGACCTCGTTCATTTCCGCTGTTTGTATCAAATAACAAAATATTCACCAAAAGTCATCGAATTGTAGCTTTCAGTCATGCGTGTTTGTTGTTGTTAAACGAGTCCTATACTCTTTGATGTCGTCTAAATAGCGGCGTTGACTTCTCTATAAGAAATGTTTGTAAACAGTCTGGGCAAAATGGCCGTATTATGTTGGCTTTATTAGTAATACATTATAAAGTTTCCTCTTGAGCGAACAAACCTATTCTGTAAAAGAACAAAAGTTTTAGCCAAAGTATCCAGATAAAGATTGTTGTTATTGCGGGGCCCCCCAACTCTCTCACAGAGAACCACAAACTGCCCACAGGTTCCATGCACTAAACGTTTATGTTTAAAGACACGCATAGATGTGAACATATTTGGTTACTTTTTAGCCCCCTATACCTGAACCCAATGCAATGAGTTCAGGGCTCTCTGTGTGTGGCCAGCACGGTGGCAGTCTTTGTTGACCAACTGGGTCCAAAGTAATATAATTCAGCTGTGCTCTGACCAAGCCCTACTTTTAGACAGGTAGTGCTTTACCTTTTCAGATTATACACGGTGGTGATTATGTTGTTTAGCTAGAATTTCCTTCGGGATTAATAAAGTTCTATTCTATTCTAGCTGCACGGGTGGCCTATGGGCTGCAACCCTACTGTAAAGCCTACCCCTCTTTGTGTTTGGTTCAGTCAAATGGAGGGGAATTCATTCAAATTTGGGGGAGGGGGATGAAATGGTTACGTAGTAGGGGAGATTGCCAACCAATGTTTCCAAAGTACATCTCACAATGACTACAAGGGGCTTGTAGGCTAAGAAAGATGGGCCACAATTTACATAATCATTCATTATTATTATTTTGACTGGCCGATAAACACAAGACGAGAGAGAAAAAAAAACAGGCAGCTGTCCCTTTAAGAGGCGTCTCCCCGCCCCTCTTCCAGCTGGTTGGCGGAGGCCGATGCTGTGGAAGAATTTGTGACATCCGATGTCCAGAGGAGGGATTGTGCAACCTAACCTAACCCTGCATGACTGTCATCGGTCATGTAGACTATTTATGGCTGCTTATCAGCTCCTAAGCAAGCGCGTTATGCTGTATTCTGCAGGGTTATTTTGCACCGTGCACATTAAATGTGTCCTTGTGAGGCACGGATACAATAATTGTACATTCTGCTGTAATACTCCACCAGATCAACTATATTGCTGCACATAATAACCCCCTCCCCTTTATCCCCAACAGAGCAGTACAAGCACCACTGGTTCCCCGACAGGCCCTGCAAGGGCTCGGGCTACCGCTGCATCCGCATCAACCACAAGATGGACCCACTGGTGTGGCAGGCGGGTCAGCGCATCGGCCTCACCATCCAGCAGCTGTACATGCTGCTGCCCAGCGAGCTCACGCTGTGGGTTGACCCCTTCGAGGTGTCCTACCGCATCGGCGAGGACGGCTCCATCTGTGTCCTGTACGAGTCCCAGCCCATGGTGGTCGCGCCGGCACCGCCCCTCCTCCTCCGTCTCTGTCACTGTCAGCGTGGCGCCGTCGGCCAGCGGGCCCTCAGTCGGCCCCATGGTGGACAGTCACATCAGCTGCAAGGAGGAACTGATGGTGCTGGGCAGGGCCAGCCCCTCCAAAGCCTACAACATGATGACTGTGTCCAGTTAGAAGGGGCCCACCGTCGCTGCTGCCACCACCACTGGCCCTTTGAAGCCCGCTGACCGCGTTCAGGGTTGCCGTTCACTGGGCTGCATCGGGCACGGGGTGGGTACAGGGTGTCTTTTTTTTTTTTTTAAGCTAAAGAAAATGAAAAGATGAAATACAAAAAAAGTGAATTAAAAGGAGAGCAGATGATTTTGCCTATCGTCCAGTTGATGGAAACCCCCCACCCCCTCCCCGTTTTTATTTTTCGACTTTTTTGTTTTGTTTTCCCATGTCGTCATCTCGTCTGTTGTGTCCTCATCGGATCTGCCAGGAAGCACCATTTTTGTTTTTATTTGTTTTTTCCCTGAGAGAAAGGCTTGGAGGCTGGGGCTGTTGGGGCAGCTAAACCACCCATCCACCACCACCACAGACCAGCTCCATGCCTCCTCTGTACACGATGCGGTGACCCGCTTCACGCTGATGGGCCTTTGTCCTTTGGGGTCCCCCCCGAGAACACTGAGGTTCATCAATGTTGACTTTGCACTTTTCTTACTTGTGGTTACTATGGGTACCATGTTTCACCAACACCACAAATCGCCAAAACTGTTTTTTTGTTTTTATTGTTAAGGAATTTCTGTCAGGAAATGCCCTCATGAATTTTTTAAAATTGGTAATTTTTCTTTTGACAAATCCAAAATTATTTTAATCTGTGCGTTTCGTGCGTATGGGGAGGAATTGGACGTTTAGACACGGCCTGTTCCAGATTACACCAACCTCGACGACAAAATGCCTTTGTAAGAACCCATTTTTATTTTTATCTTTAACTATAAAACTTTCTTAGGACCACATGGCATTTGCTGTTTTTGCTTTTGTTTTTTTTAAACTGGTGGCTGTTTTTTGGGTAACTGGCATCCGTCCGAACCTCTCTTCCTCCCCATTCCCCTGAACATCAGCCATCTTGGCTCAAACGCACCTCTGTTGGGCCTCTATGTAAGTGCAAGTGGAACGTGCTGCGGAGCACTGATACCTATGGATACCAATGCGTCGCCCTGACATGGTCACCTCATCACGTGTGTTTGTGTGTGTGTGTGTGTGTGTGTTGAGCGTAGCTTTGCGGTTCTGGAGGTGGGGTGCTGGTGGGTGACAGGGCTCTGCCCCGCCATGCCCCCTGCCGCTACACCGCTACCCCATGGCTTCATGAATGTTGTCGAAATCCACAATCAGAATTCCACACATTTGTTAGTTTACTCCGTTCTCTCAACGCTCGGGTTCCTTTGTCCTTGCCTCACCAAAATTCAAAGTGTAGCATAAGGGAGGCCCCCTATTTTATGAAATCTGGGTCCATCCTGTCTTTGGTCACATGACCCCTGTCTGAATTGACATTGAATGCACTTTGACGTTAGATTGTGTGGGGTGTGTACTATTTTTGAGAGGAAATCACCTGCATTCCATTCACTCGAATGTCATCTTTTCATGCCATATTACTTTCCCTCGTTCGTGAGCTATTTGCCCATACTGTAGCTTCTAGGTTGGCTTCGGGTTATTGTGTATTAAGCAGAGGGTGTTTTTTGTAACACTATTTGTGGACATTTCAGAGCCGTTCAGTGGAGCGTGGTTTCGGTGTCGTTCAGTTTTTTTTTGGTCATCCCTTTGCATGGCACTGATCATCAAAACCCGCTAAGCCGCTTCGCCTCAGACATACACACACGTTAAAAGGCTAATGATGGAAAGCTCTGTACAACATGGCGACTCAGTTTGACCAAAAGGAGGTCTAGGGACACAGACTGTTCAGAGGTTGGCTTGACTCAAGTACTACACCGGGCCATGTCAGCCTGTCTAGTTGGATTCTGCTACCCATTTCTCGTTTTCTAATTTAAATACAGAACCAGGACCCTGCATTTCTTACCGTGCATTAGAGGAGGTGCATTGCCTTACGCTGACCTCGTTGGAATCCTCTTTATGAGCCACTCTGGATCTTGCTGTCGACACGCAGGCTCCTGTTGTCCAGCATGTGGCCTGGCCCCTGCCGGACCACCTACCCGAGGTGTCCTTTACAGCCCAGCCCACACACTGCCCCCAACCTCAGAGGGCAGCGGGGGGGGGGGTGTAGGTGAAGACTGCCTCAGGTGCCACATATCACCCCCTAAATTGTAGACCTCCTGGGCCGCCATTCGCCAGCCAGCATGCCGCTAGCCAACCTAAACTCCACCCCACCCCTCGTGGACACAGGTGGACCTAATGTGACATATCATCGACCCATCACCCCAGGGAGGTTGGGTAAGGAAGGCGGGAAGTGGGGCGGATCGGTTGGTGGCTCAGAGACGGGACCAGGGGCCGGACCTTCTCGTCCAGGGCAGCTACAACCCCTCCAGCCTCCTCTCTCAGCCGGTCCAACTCTCTTCCCCCTTCCCGGGCCAGAAGCCCTCCACCCGCCCTGGTCCGTGGTGGGTATTAACCAGCACACGCGCCTGGCGCGCTCAGGCAGCAGTGGGGGTGGGTGGGGCTAGGACGAGGAAATGCGGGGTTTTAGAGAGAGGGTACTAGGTAGGTCTTTGTTTGTCGTTCATCATCTCACTGGATTTTGCTGCATTTTAAATACTGAGTTTTAGGCAGCGAACTTGTTTACACACAATTGAAAGGATGTGACGACTGTCCCGGGTTTTATTTGGGTTTATTTTGAAGGCCGTAGCTGCTGGGTGGTATCTGTCTCAACGGCTCGGGTCACTAGTCATCACCAGACCAATGGGTGTTTAAGCTCCACTAAGCCCAAGAGGATCATGGGTAAAAGCCATGGTCATGGATGCACTGCAACACTGCAACCCCCCCCCCCCCCCCCCCCCCCACCCTTTACTCTCCTCAACTGCCTCCCCTCCCCTCAGCTATCTGTGAAAGGCAGTGATTTTAGCCAGATGGACAGCAGTGATGTGGGACAGGAGCTCTGAGGATTCAGCAGTGGGAGCTGGTTTTAACACCCCCCCCCCCTCCCCCCATTGATACCAACTGTAGCTTTTATGATGTGCAACAAGATGTTTTAGAATTGGTCTACATTTTCAATGTTGAGATTGTCATCTGGTCTCCAATTTCTCCAAATCTATTTCATGGTCACACTCGTCGATTTGATTTTAATTCTAAATTTCCCCCTCCCCACCCTGTTTTCGGTTAAGAGGATTTTGAGCATGGTAATCTAGCCCACTTTTAATTGAGTATGCTTTAATCTAACAAATATGGAAGTTAACCTAAGTCCCACCCGAATGCCCACTCGGGGCTATAGCAACCAGAAAAGGCATTCTTTTAAGTCTTCTATCATAATGATAATGTGGCATCCATTCACCCCATGTGCACATGGGTCTTGGAATCGTTGCCAGAGTCCTTTTGCATAGTCAGAAGTAAAATAGCACATAAAAATGCACTAAAATATGTAAAGTGGAAGTTGTGACATTTGTCTAGAGGACGCAAGGAGTCTCTCTTGGAATGTATTGCCAAACTCAGGCCTCGGACATTCATATCCTTATGGAAAAGTTGTGTATGTTAAGACATGAAATGGGAAGGGAATATTCTTAATTTTTTTTATTTCTTTTTGTAATTCTTGTCATCATGAGCTAAATTATTGCCACTTTCACATTTGCGGTGTTTTACATATTGTAGAATGTATTGTAATTGTACAAGAAATGGTAGAGTACATGACATTACACATGGGAAGTGCCAATAATTGCGATCCTTCGGTGTTTAAGGTGTATTCCTTTTGTATTTCATCTTTTAACACTGAAAACTCTTTTTCGTAAGTGAAGCCATTTGTGACGGGAGTGTTAGCAAGGACCAAAGTTTTGTTGGTTTAAAAAATTATATATACCTTATCGGTTTCCATGATCTGTACTCATAGACTTATCCTTTGTTCGTTTTTATTCACGTACAAAACAGAAAAGAAAAAAAAATTGAGCTTACCCAAGATGAAAAGTTGTTTTATCTTGTGATCTCATGTCAGTACATCTTTATTGTGTTCATTTTCTTTTCCTTGGGTATATTGTGAACTGCTGTAAATTTGTACAGTTCATGTAAATTGATTGTGCGGAAGTTGTACAGATTTCTATATTTTGGAAGAAAACTTTTTTTTTTCTCTGTAATAAAAAGATTTCCTATCTTGGCAACATATATACCGTTTCCTGCCTCATTCTATATCCATTGCATACACATGGAGAGTAAAGATCAATGTATACATTTATGGAGCGCATCTAAACATGGAAGTGCTATAAAATGGAATCGAGAGTGAATATTTTGAAACACAAACTGCTGTTGAACACAGCAATGGGGATTAATCTAAAAAAAAAAAGATTGTATGATGAGACTCAAATATACAGACTATTTTCTTACTCCCTGCTGCCGTCCTGCCACTTTAACCCTAAATACATATTTTTGTGGTTGTCACTGGCAACCTCATGGAATTTTGACTTCTGCTTTAGTCATGCCAGTAAATGAAATGAGTCGCTATGGTCGGACTACTGGAGAATCTCCAGCCCTCGTCATCTTAGAGCGGAGATGACAGGAAGTCTATTCTTCGTCTTGTCTGCTGACTTTTAGTTTCCTGGGGTGAGAGGACCAGGACATAAAACGCCACACAAGTTACATTAAACACGTCTGCTTCACCTCAGAGCTGACAATGACCTGGAAGTTTAGTTTAGTCATATATATTTGGGAAAGCAGAAAATATTATACACATGACTCACGTTTCGGAAGTTCATTCGTGAATTGGTTGTGAAATGAACGTGTTCACCGTAAACACAGATGCTGGCCACATTCGCAACCTTTGTTGGCGTAGCGGTATCCGAAATATTTTCCGTTTTCTCAAACAATTGCTTTCCCAACTCATGTAAACACAACTCAGTTCAGACACCAGGCAAAAACTTCCAACTGCACAAAAGGATGTGGCAGATGACTATGTGAGGGAGGGGAGGGGAGGGGTGGTCTCACACTGACACAATAAAATGCCCACCCTGCTGTTGACAGCGGGGTAGGCAGCCAGGTACAATGTGAGCCTAGCGCCCTCCGCACAAACCTGCTGACTCGGCACGGCCCAGGGTTCAGATAAAGACTGCTAACCCCGGCTGGGTAGAACTCTGAAATTTCTCCAGGTTGCTTAGCAGCCGGCAGACAATAGAAGGACATTGATTGGCTCGCTGTTGTGTTGAGGAGGGCTGGATGAACCTCACCAGAAGAACTGTTTTTTGTTGGAGTGTCGGGGGGTGGGGGGGTGAGGTGGGGCGGGGGGGGGTTGTTTTCTGAGGAATTTGTGGTGGTGGGGCAAGCCTTACCTTTACAAATAATTTGCGAGGAGTGTTGACTTTGTGTCGAATTTGTTATATTGTACTATTATTGAAATACAGTACATGGGCATGTAAGCGTGCCTCCTGGGTTCCCCAGACCAGGGAACTCCCAGGGTTCTGTGTCAATGTTAGCCTGTGTCCCTGCTCACCAAGGAAGGTCGGCAATGGGTAGGAGGCCTGCAGTTGGTTTAGAATGAAAGATGTGTGGCGTGCGGCCACCAAACCACCAGCCGTTCAGATTAAACTGGTTTAGAAGCAGAAACCTTCCTATGACATGTTTGTTTTTTTGCAATATCCCACGTGAGCAAAACATTGTCTCAGACAACATTTTAACATTGGAAGAGGCAAATTAATTAAATTCTCACGTTTATAAATCCAATACATGTTAAGCGTTTTCAGTACACACTTGCACGTGTTCAAATATCCCTTGTCCCAGAACCGATTAGCAATATCATTACGGCTTACGCAAGACACAGCCTCAATCCGCCATGAGGCCGTTTCACTGGGGTTTCCCTGGTGTGGCCCTGATGAAACAGCAACGCAATACGCTGTGCCATCTCAACTCCCGGCCCTCGCATGGCAACAGAGGCGAGTCCTCCGAGAGAGGGAGTGATTAGAGACTTCTGGAAGGAGCGGTGGGGCTAACAACCATCCACCAGAGAGATAAGCCCGAGGCGCTAACGATAATGCGCTGCTGCTGCTCGGTTACTTATCAGCCGCAGTGGTAAACGCACAACCAATAATTTGTTGCGCCACCATAACCGCAAAATGGCCCAAATGTGTCTTTCTGCATTTGACGGATAATCTGTCAGCAACCTCTGGGTTTTTCACGCATGGCCACTGCCTGATACTATTTTAAGTATATGTCTTTGTGTGTGTATATGGTTTTCATAATGTCATATTTTATACAAATGTGCAATCACCAGCTGCCTCTTCCATTGTCGACCCCCTATTGAGGTCGATCAGGCCCCAGACCAACATGTTCCCAACATGTTTTGGTCCCATGACCACAACTTTTGCAACCCCAACTTTAACTTTTGTGCATCTACTGTAATATCAAATGAACTTACAGTGAACTAAGTACTAAAAACTAAATAGCAGCTTGCTCGCGGCTATGAATCATTAGGCAGTCAGTTAAGTATATAAAGAGGACGTCTATGAGACCTTTTAATACAAAATGTTAAGCTAAGCTAACATGGATCATCAAATATCTATAGCTTATGTCAGCCATCTCCTGCAACCCCATATGCATAGCAGGGGACCCAGAGTGGGGTCCCGACCCCAAGGTTGGGTGCCATGGCTCTAGGCTTTCAGTTCCTCACCAGCCCACCCCCTTCTCTCTCTCTCTTTCTCTCTCTCTCTTTCTCTCTCTCTCTCTATCTTTCTCCCCTCTCTCACTCTCTCTCTCTGCCTCTCTATCTCCCTTTCCTCGGGGGACAATACTTCACTGACGTTTCACATCTGCTTTTACACACACAAGCACAAACACACTGTGGTGTACTACTGTGGACAACAATAGGCCGGGTAGAGACAGCCAAAGGACAAGGACATCCATCCAAGGGCGGGCCCTCCGCTTTGGGGCCCGGCCGGCTGGCTAGCGACTATACATCACAGCCAGGCGGTAGAGAGCCCTCGTGTGATTGGTGTATACGGGCAGTGTCAGGTGACCCCACCGACGGCCCTCTGCCCTCAGGCCTGGAAAGCGTCGGTGTTCGGCAGAACGCAGACAAAGCACAAGAAAGTAATTACATAAGGAGGAGCCGTTTGGTTGACTTTTAAACCAATCCACAACATGTGTGTGTGCTTGTGTGTGTGCTTGTGTGTGTGCTTGTGTGTTTGTTCATGTGTGCCTGTGTGTGATCGCATGCTTATGTGTGCAGTAATTTGTGTGTGTGTTTGTGTTTATATGTGCGGGCATGCACGTGTGTCCTGGTGCTCACCCCGGGCCACCTACACATCTCGCTCTCTCGCTCTCGCTCTCTCTCTCTCTCTCTCTGTGTAATGTGAGTGCGGTATTGCCCCATCTTGTCTCTCTCTCTCTCTCTCTCTCTCTCTCTCTCTCTCTCTGCAGGAGAGATCTGGCACCCAACCGCCCACCTCATATCAGCAGCAGTGCCTGTCATCCCCCCCCCCACTCGGTGAAACAAACTCCCTTATCCACCCGCGTCTGCATCTCGCTGTTTATCTTTCCTTTTCTGTCGCAATGAATGTTTGCTCAGCTCTTTCCCCCTCTCTCTCGCTCTCTCTCTCTCTCTCTTTCTCTCTCTCTCTCATACATACAAACAGTAAAAATCCCCCCTCTCCATCTTGATTGCTCTCTGCGCAACCAGGAAGTGACTGTTTAGGGTCAACCCAAGGGTCTCCTGAGAGGTGTGTGTGTATGTGTGTGTGTGTCGCTTATACACACACACACACACACACACACACACACACACACACACACACACACACACACACACACACACACACACACACACTAATGTACACACCAATAAACATAATGTTATACCAAGTACATAGACATAAAGCTAGCACACGCACACGGTATATGGAAGCAATAGAAACAGAGGGCGCTATGTGGGAGCTAGCGTGTGGATCGGTGTGTGTGTGTGTGTGTGAGCTACGTCCTCGTGCGTCTAAGGTCGCCCGTGCGCAGAAAGAGGAACGGCCGTGAGAGATATGAGGCGCAGCACAGGGAAGAGCCAGGAGGTCACCGGTCCGATCACGGGCCAGGTCCTCCCCCGCGACCTCACCGGCCGGCGGTGACCTCGTCGCGATCGGTTTGCCCGTCTTTTGGCGGCTGGTTTTCGCGGCGTACCCGCATAATGGTCGCGGGTACACCTAGCCGGTCAGACATAGAGGCTGCCAGTGCTCCCGCGGTCAGCCTTCCCCCGAATCAGAAGGGAGAACGCTAAATATAGCCCCGCCGTGGGATTCACCGAGAGGCCCTCCGCATGAGGTCTGGCTGCACCCAGATACCCACACACGCACACACACACACACACAGCATATACACACACGCTCACTCACTGTAAGGGCGCGTTCGGTGCGTTTCATGGTTTTTTTTATCTTCTCGCTTTTTTAGCAAGCAATGAACCACGTGCAGGTTTCGCTGCTCGGCTGCTTGTAAACACAGCGCTGCGTGCTCACAGCGAACCGCACAATCCGCTCCACTGTGCGAGATACTGCCCACGTTTCCCCGCCGCCGCCGCCGCCGTGTTCGTTTTTCTGAGAACTCGACCATGAAAGAAAAAGATAAACACGAGCCCATCAAAGGATCGTCAGCTGTTTCCTGTTGTTTTACGCTGCAGTAGGAAGATGTCACTCGCTTAGCTAGTGTCGGAATGGCAACGGTGAACAGCTGAGGTTGCCGACGAATCAGATCGACAAACAAGATACGGAGCTGGGGTACACATTATCAGAACTTGAAGCAACTGAGATAAGGCCTCCTATCCATACCTATAAGTATAACTACCTGATGTCACTAGTTAGGCATTAGTCATATTATTTATATCCTTATAGTTTCCACTATGTCGACATATGCTGATCACTATGTTATACACAGGTTTTCGTCTTTTTTCCTCATGTTGTATATTTATATTATGTGGTATTGATGAAACGCCATTTTGTTCATGTGTACTGTGTATGTGAATGAATGACAATAAACAAACTTGGTACGGTTGATAGAAACATAATAAAAGTACAACATCAATGATCAACCAATAAAGATGAGTAAGTGGGGTGGGTGTATACAATATGGCAGAGCGTTCCAAAGAAATCAAATTAACCCAGCTGACAGGATACAGCACCTTTGCGAAACCACATCCACTAACACCTGGCCTTGAGAACAAGAAACAAGAATCTACCTACACTTTCAAAAGTACATTTCCATTACTAGATACTAGATGCAGAAGAACACTTATAGAGTAACCTTTGGGGACCTTAAAACAATGATAACACTGCACACGCAGCGAGTTAGCTAATTCCCTGTTTCAACTTTTAACTCTTAACTTTGGTTAAACCCGCAGTTCACTCCAACTGCCAGCACTCTGCTATATTTGAGTTTGTTTGTTTTGCTAAAGTCCTCATATTTCCGCGAGGCCCGTTGCTGCTGCTGTGAGATACTGCTGATCTGAGCAGAACCAAAACATTTGCTCGCAAAAACAGACGTGACCTACATAAGACGCTCGGCTTAATGAGTAACAGTAGCTTACTAATGAGGTTAGGCTTCACCCTCACACACACACACACACACACACACACACACACACACACACACTCACACTCACACCCACACAGTCACACATGTACACACACACACACTGTTGTGCACTCAGCGATAACTCACACATAACTTTGAATCTGATAAATATAACACCTTGGGGTCCTATTATTCTTGATGGCCCTATTAGATTGGAGGCGGTGGAAGCAGTTTGTGGAAAGCTAGGCTTAGCTAGCTAGAGAGGTTTAATGTGTGTCTCTTGAGGGATGGGGTCTTTCTGGTGCATATCTGTATTATCTGCAGGGTAAATACACACATGTGCTTTCATTGACAGGATAAGTCAAACACTTTGTCCCCCCCCCAAAAAAAAACCACCTCCATATGTTGTCGTTTGACTCCCTGCTCCAGGGCCCGTTGGACTAACATATCTCACATATGAAGTGAGATCCGAGATTGAAAACCTGACAGCATTGTAGTAGACGATTATATCGAGTTGCAACCCTGAGAGGAAAACTCAGTAGTTTAGAAAGTAGCCCAGAGAGACAACATGGATGACGGGCAGAGACAGCTGCGGGGGACGTCGTCGACTGAGCTAGCTACCTAGCGATTTCTCCTTTAGCAAGGATGGCACTTCCTCCTCCCCCGTTATAGAAGAGGGGAGGTAAGCAAAGCACATACATCATCATGTGCTATGTTTGTGTCTTCCCCTTTGGGGGGGGGGGGGGGGTCTATATATGGTCTATGGTATAGCACGGGGCCGAGAAGAAGCTCACGCAATCCCTCCCTGTGGATCGGTATAGTCGTGGTGGGGGAGGAGGAGGGGGGGGGGGGGGGGGGGGGTGCAGGACTCATGATTCAATAACTTTATTTGTCACATACACATATAGGATGTGCAGTGAAATGAAAAGTGGCGATGCTCAGCAGAATGTGCAAAATAATACTACAGATGCAAAGTTGAATTGGAGGGATCAGAATCTGAATATTTACAGTAAAAGTGAAACAGACACAGAGGGAGAGAGAGAGAGACTCTGGGAGTGAATGACGGGATGCAACACAGACATAAAGACAGAGACGGAGAGATTGAGAGGGGAGGGAGGGAAGGGGGGGGCGGTGTGAGGAAGACAACCCTCCCTTCCTCCTCCTCGCAGCTGTCTCCGAGGGAGGGAAGGTGGGAGGGTGTGTGTGTGTGTGTGTGGGGGCGGGGGGGGGTGTCTCTGCATTCTTGGCCTCGGAAGACCTCCGTACACGCCACATCGGTGGCCTAATTCTGTCTGCAAGCCACAACCACTGCGCGCACATGTGTGAATGCACCGGACAACGCACACACACACACCACACACACACACACACCGCTGCACGAGGGTTCTTGCCATGGGTTGTGTGTGGGTGTATGTGTGTGTGTGCCAAGACCGCCTGTCCTCACACACACACACACACACACACTGTAAATCGAGAACTGTGGACATAGGCACCGACTCTCTCTCGTGCGCACACACACACACACACACACAGACACACACTCTCTCTATCCATCAACACATTCATATAAACACACAGGTAGGCCATATGCACCCAATGCACTCAAGTCCATACCAATATACAGTACGGTATATACAACTTGATGGAAACATACATTGCACATTGTCAACTGTATATGGCTTTGGTAAACAGAGTTCCATATATAGTGCCTATATCTATCAATGGGACCAAATTGGGAGCAGGGAGGGCTGCTCAGTATTTCGATCTATTGGCTTCTCTCTACACCAAGAGATGTAGGCCACATATTTCCCATAAGGGATAAGGCATTCCTACTTCCTATGTCTCTTCCTCGTTTTTTTTTCTCTCCCTCCCTCCCTACTTATCCTTATCCGATGATCCCATCTCGTCTTCTGGAATGTTCTCGTGGTGCGATCGTCGACCAAAGCTGCACGCCTTGTAGTTTTGCTGTGTTTGGGGGTGAAAAACAAGTCAGCTGTGCGCATTGCCTTCCCTGAAAAAGCTTTACACTCATCAGCCTATAAAAAGAGACACACTATACTCTCCACGCTTTCCCTCATATATTCTCCCCCACCCCCCATTCCCCCTCGCTCCAATGTGTCCTTATTACATTTTTAGCACAACTTTATAATCCACTGGAGAAATGACCAATTACGGTGCAGACTTAGATTGAATTTAGGCTCTATAAATTGCTTATTTTATATATACCAGTATTTTTTGAAATCTTTACTCGGTTAAACGTTCAATGTTATGTACCTATATAACTGTTGTTGTTGTTGGGTCAGAGAGGTCATCCGCCATTTTGGTTTCTCTAGCAGGCTTCCCACAGGTCACTCGAAATCCTTGAAAGTTTGTGAATTTGAGAGAAAATAAAAGTCAAGGCCTTGAAGGTTTTTGAAAAAATAGATGAATATCTTTTCATTGAAAGTGCTTGAATTAAAATAATTTGTGCAAGAATAGTTAGACTATCAGCCAATAGGCTACAGGACAATTGAGAAGTGTAGGTGTTTTCTGTGATCTTCTGTAAAGCTTGCTAGTTCTCATTATAAAAAAAGAATCTGTGTCTCAAACTATGCTGTGTTGGGTCCTTGAATTTGATCGAATTGGTCCTCGTAAGCCCTTGAACAGTCCTTGCTGTCGGAGTGCATTGTGTACGTTAAAGACATGAACGTACGTGATGGCGCCGTACGTGATGGCTGCCGTGTTGCGAGCTCTTGTAAGCCGACGAGGTTTTTTGTTATTTATTCTATTAATTGCGACTATCTTTGCACAAGAAGTTAGCAGCAAGTTCACTTACGACTTCCCTTTGGAGGTTTTCCGGGCACGTCCAACTGGGAGGAGACCCCGGGGCGGACCCAGAACCCGCTGGAGGGATTATATATCTCATCTGGCCTGGGAACGCCTCGGGATCCCCCAGGAGGAACTGGAGAGTGTGGCTGGGGAGAAGGAAGCCTGGGAGGCCCTGCTTAACCGGCTGCCACCGCGACCCGGCCCCGGATAAGCGGACGAGAATGGATGGATGGATGGATGGATGGAGTATTTTTTCTGGTTTTCTTCCACACATATGAAGCAGTACTCTCTCTTAAGTCATAAAATAGTCGAGCATAGCGGTTTTAACAAAGTTAAAGTTGACGCCAAAATGTACTTACCTGTATTTCTATTTATATTGCTCCATATTCCCTCTTTAACACCAGCTGTCACACGCAGGCACACTCGCATTCGTTGTGATGTATGATGGCTTCAAGGGAGATGGATGAACAGCCATCGGGGACAGAGAACCTGACAGGTGATTGACATATGGGCTGGCAGAGATGTCAGTGCACGTGTGTACATGTATATGGATGTGTGTGCCGAGATAGAATCCAGAAAAAAATGACCCACCCAGCCATGAAATCACGTTGATACCACAACTATGATTATTCACGCTGAGGAAAAAGGGGCACTTCTAGCCAATACCGAGTGTATCCCTGTTACCGCTCGCACAAACTGATTGCTTGACTCCCCGTCGACAGCGTTCTCCATTTGTTTTCGATCGATGTGGAGCATCGCAACGGCAAACAAGACAAACCGATTTAGATTGATTTTGTTTCCACGCGTGCATCTCTCCCCCGATGACGCCATTGTTAAAATATAAATACACAAATGTGGCGTCTCAAGCGGTTTCCAATCTGTATCCCCCCCTGATTGGTCCTTTTTACCTTTTGACGAATCGAAGTTGCCATGTGATGCTGTTTGAAAGTGCGGCTGCTATTCAGGGCACACATTGTTCCCTGGAGTGTGTTTGTGTGTGTTTTTGTGTGCGTGTGTGTGTGTGTGTCCTGTTGTCATTGTCTGGCCGCTTGCGCTGTGTGTGTGTGTGTCCTGCTGTCATTGTCTGGCCGCTTGTCCGTCGCTCACCCCCCCCCCCCACTCTGTTTGCAACACATGTTGACCTAGAAGGCAATTGTTTGCAAATGATTTCTGTTCCATACTGGGGCCTTTTGTCTGTGTGTGTGTGTGTGTGTGTGTGTGTGTGTGTGTGTGTGTGTGTGTGTGTGTGTGTGTGTGTGTGTGTGTGTGTGTGTGTGTGTGTGTGTGTGTGTGTGTGTTTGTGTGTCTGTGTGTGTGTGTGTGTGTGTGTGTGTGTGTGTGTGTGTGTGTGTGTGTGTGTGTGTGTGTGTGTGTGTGTGTGTGTGTGTGTGTGTGTGTGTGTGTGTGTGTGTGTGTGTGTGTTGGTGTGTGTGTGTTTGTGTGTTGCGTGTTTGCTGTGTGTGTGTGTGTGTGTGTGTGTGTGTGTTGTGTGCTTGTGTGTGTGTGTGTGTGTGTGTGTGTGTGTGTGTGTGTGTGTGTGTCCATGTGTGTGTGTGTGTGTGTGCATCTGTAAAATGTCTCCTGTCTTTTGTAGTGAGGCCCCCAGGAGCCTTCAAAGGCATTCTGAGTGTCAGCAGCAGGGGGCCCCACCTTTGCTACCCACCTCAGCGGAGAGCCCTTATTGTCATGGAGGGACCCCTTCTAAAAAAAAACATTTTGTGATTATTTTGGGGTCGATGCAACGCGGCACAAAGGAGGAGACCTAAACCTAAACCTAACAAAGAAGAGTTTGAAGTTTGAAGAAGAGACACAATGAAAGTGTGAGAGTTTCTTTGAGAGGAATAAAGCTTTAGACAAGTTTGTACGAGAGAAGAGAGAAGAACAGTGTGTTCAGTCAGCGTCGTACGCAGAGAGAAACACACGGATACTCTGTTACATCCCCCAGCCACAAGACTGTCTTTGTTGTGTCGTGTTGTGTTGTCGTGTGTTGTTGGGTTGTGTTGTGTGTTAACCCAGCCGGAGTTTGTCACGTGTGTTTGTGTGTGCACGTGTGTGTGTGTACAAGGGTCCATGTGTGTGTTTGTGTGTTTGTGTACAGGGGTCCATGTGTGTGTGCATGTGTGTGTGTGTGTCTACAAGGGTCTGTGTGTGTGTGTGTGAGTGTGGTGTGGGAGCACAGTCTGGTATTGTTGTTCTCCTCCTGAATGTGTCATATGTGCAACACATATGGTTGTGTGTGTGTGTGTGTGTGTGTTGTGAATGCGAACAATGCCACCAGTTGCTGGTGTGTGGGTGGAGGCCTGGCATTGGAGGGGAGGGGGCTGGGGTGCATTGAGGGGGGTTGGTGAATGTGCATGGCGTGTGTGTGTGTGTGTGTGTGTGTGTGAGGTATGTTGGATCATGTTCTGTGTGGAGTGGGGGCAACCTCACATGGATGGGTCCGCTGAGTGCCTTGCAGCTCGCCTGCACATGGAGGAGACTCGGAAAGAGGAGGAGGAGGGAGGGTCGAGAGCGTGGAGGGCGGCGGGGGGCGGCGTCACATAGCAGAGATGAAGCCAGACAGCATGGGCAGACAGATGAGCCATCACACACACACACACACACACACCACACACACACACACACACACACACACACACACACACACACAGCCCACCACACACACATACACACTCCCACTCCCATCTCTTCCCCTAGTGCCTGTCTCCTCTCTGCTCTCTCTTTCTCTCCTCTCTCTCTCTCTCTCTCTCTCTCTCTCTCTCTCTCTCTCTCTCTCTCTCCCTTCTCTGTCAGTGTCCTTTTATACATCAGTACATCAGGAACCTGAAACTCTGAGCTAATTTGTGTCTTGTGTCTTTCCTTCTCACTCAGTCTCCTCCTCCTCCTCCTCCTCCTCCTCCTCCACCTCCTCCCTCCCTCCCTGCTCCTCCTGGTGGTGTTTCCCCCCTGTGTGTGTTGATGTGTGCTGCTGCTGAAAGGCTTGGACAAAACACAGGCAGCTGGTAGGCAGCTGATAGAGGGAGAGATAGAGGGAGGGAGGGAGGGAGGGAGGTGAGGTGAGGGGTGGGGTTTAGAAAGTGTGGATACGCTCAGAGGCCACCTGTTATACTGGCTCGCCACTCAAACCACACCCCCAATCCCTTTTTTGCTTTGTGGCTTGAACCCCCCCCACCCCTCACCCCTCACACAAACAAACACCATCTATTCACTCTATCTCTACGTATCCACCATAGCTGCTTACTCTATCTATAGCTTATCTTTCGCTATCTCGCTGAGGACCGGGTTTTATTTTCATGAGGCTGTTTTGCGTGTCCTCAGCAGGACTTGCAACCGCGTTAATGTCGAAATACTTCTTTTGTCTTTAAAGGGTTGTGTGGGCAGGGAGTGGTGGTGGTCGCATGTCTTTCACAGCATGTTCTGATAAGGCCATTGTACCCGGGTTATATTGGGGTCGTACCAGGCTAGTCATGTGTTTTGTTTGCTTTGGTTGGCGAAAGAGAACCTGGCCCACCACAGTGTGATTACCAAGAGCAGTTTAACGTCAATTAAAAAAATACATTATTCTGTCTTTTTTGTTTTGTTTTGTTTTTGCAGCTTCTATGTGTCCTCCAGAATTGAATCGAATAGAATTTTGAAGATAACTTATTTCGAATGCACTCTTTGTGCAATTGAAAAACATTCAAACAACAACAACTTCAACCCATTGGTGACATGTAACAGTTCACCTCAACGTGTTCGTTCATTCATTTATTCAAAGATTATATTTAGTTGTTTTTGTCTTGTTGTTGAGATTTAGCATCTCTTTTACAGGCAATCTTCTGTGCATCAAATATAAAATCTATATAGTATATCTCCTTCCTCCTCTGGTATGAAACATTAAACTTTACAAGCTGCTTGTTATGGAGATAGCCAAGATAGATAAGACATAGGTGCATGTATTCACTCGGTGCGGTTAAATCATTGACGAGCAGTCCCTTGCATGCACAGCTGCTGATCAGATAACAACATTCTCTCGGATATAAAAAGTTACCCGACCTCACATGAACTACGCAGAAATAATGATCATATTGTCAGAATGATGAACGGTGACACATTTATTACATCAGATATAAATCATTGCTACGTTCCTCTTACTTTGGAATCACAAATAGGCCACTGTTCTTCCTTTTTCATCCGCTTTTTATGATCTCATCTTTAAATAATGCAGTTATTGTGAGCATAAGTGCATGATAAGAGTTCAATGTTGTATATCAAAGAAACACTGAGAACATTGCTTCTATTAGTTTATTGATATTTATATAGAGAGAGAGATAGAGAGAGACAGAGTTGCTTCAATGCTTATCGAAGAAAATGAGTTTATATTAACAGAGAAAGAGAAAGAGAGATAGAGATAGACAAAGAGTTGCTTTAATGCTTATCGAGGAAATTAAGTTGATATTAACAGAGAGAGAGAGAAAGAGAGAGAGAGATAGACAAAGAGTTGCTTTAATGCTCATCAAGGAAATTAAGTTAATATTAACAGAAAGAGAGAGAGAGAGAGAGAGAGAGAGAGAGAGAAAGAGAGAGAGAGAGAGAGATAGACAAAGAGTTGCTTTAATGCTCATCAAGGAAATTAAGTTAATATTAACAGAAAGAGAGAGAGAGAGAGAGACAAAGCTAAAGGGTTGCTCCCATGTTGTTTATAGACCATAGTGTGTTTGGGGTGGGATGGGGGGGTGGGTTGGGGTGGTGCTGAGGGGGGGGTTCCCATTCTCTCTGTAAGGCTGAAGGGACGGTGACATCACCGCGGTTGATCGGCGAGGACCAATCGGAGCGTGGTTTACTCCCCCGGTGTCGGGTTCCACTCAATGGAATTTGCCCGTGTTGCTACGCAGGGACGGGACTCGACGGCAGATGTCTCGGGCTTACAGAGTGAATGTCCCGTGACGATCGTTTTTCTGTCTTCTGTCTTTCTCTCGCTTATTCACTTCGTTCGGTGAAAACTTCACCCACGCACGTCTCTCTCTGTATGAGCGTTGCTTTTGCCTAGAAGTCTGTACAAAAGAAGAAGGTCAAACTGAACACAACTCATCGTTAGTCAATGTTTTCTCAAATGCTGCATTCATATAGGTTCTGTTTCTCTCTCTCCTCTCTCTGTCTCTCTCTGTCTCTCTCTCCCTCTCCCACGCTTTCTCTCTCTTTCTCTTTGTCTCTCTCTCTCTGTCGCTCTCCTTCTCCATCTCTGTCTCTCTCTCTTTCTCCATCTCTTTCTTCCTCTCTCTCTCTCTCTCTCTCACTCCCCCTCTCTCACACACACTCCGACACACACCTGCATGCATAAATACAGGTGTGTGTGTGTGTGTGTGTGTGTGTATGTATGTGTGTGTGTGTGTGTGTGCGTGTTTGTGTGTGTGCGTGTTAAACTGCCTTGTCCTCATAGAGAGGTTATGTACAGAGAGTTATCCGCCAGTGCAAATGTTTAGCTGATGTCATGACTGGTGTTAAGGATGAGGTCAAATCGACACAGAACACACACACGCACACACACACACCACACAACAAATATTCTCAAATTGGACGTTTGAGCACTCTAAAGTAGGGCATTGCCTCCCTATCACCCAAGGGCATTATGGGTATGTGTGTGTGTGTGTGCAAGTGTGCGTGTGCGTGTGTGTGTGTGTGTGCACAGGGGAGGGGTGGAGGTTGGTACTCATTGAAATCTGTTGTGCAATTACCGGCGCAGAAATAGCCTCTCAGTAATCCCATTGGCCTGTTCCTCATCTCCCCTCCGAGACCCGCTCTCCGGTCCCCTGATGCCGGTAAGGGTCTTTATTGTTGCACTGGCAGAGGTGACATCACCGCCAATCACGGTCGGAAACAACAACATCCTCACCACCACCCCCCCCGCCCCCCCTGGAATTGATGGTTTTGTCAACTTCCAAGCTAGCTAGCTACCTAGCCTATGCTCCGTTAACGATGGTATAAACAAGATATTTAAACATATATACATCCGGCTCCTGTACATTCATGCCTGGATACAGATAAAGGAGGGAGCAAAATTCTTTGACTGCAGCCGTGCAGTTCTAAGGTTGAGAGGTTCGATTAAGTTCAGGATTATATTCTTTCACTTCTCCTGAACCCGTCGAGCCGGTGATGACGAAATAATCGCGAAACCTTCAACAACAGCAACACTATGACTCATCACTAATGATCATTATCACTGACGAGAGCAACAACAGGTGAATATGAATAAGAGTCTTCTCTTTCTCAATAGCGACACCTGTCTCTGCTAAGAGCACCCCCCCCCCCCCCCCACCACGCCCCCACCCCAGTGTAATCTGTTTTGCCTCCGTTCCCGTCTCCACGGCGACCGGCCAAAGTCCTCCAAAGTAGCAGCGCAACAACAAACTCCCCCTCGTCACTCCCTACCACCACCACCTGCACCGCCACCTGCACCTTCACCGACACCATCACCACCACCTGCACCACCACAAACATCAACGCGTCCACTTTGTTTGGCCGCTGTGTTTAGTGGGTCCCTATTGTGTGGTGGAGTAAGGGTGGAGTATCGGGGTGGTCCAGCCAGGCGGAGGTTATGGGGAGGGGGGAGGTTGGGGTGAGAGAGTTCTTCCAAAAGCCCCGTGACCAGTGGTTAGTAGTACCCAACTTTCTTAACCCGCTGTGACCCCCATTTCTAGCTCTGGTAATGTTTGTGCTTGTGGCTATGAATCATTAGGCAGTCAGTGTGTATACGGGAACGGTAAAGAGTAATGGTTTGCCAAAATGGATCATCAAATATTTATCGCTTATGTCAGCCATCTCCTGACCCCATATGCGTAGCAGGGGTCCTGACCTCTCTGTCTCCCTCTCTTTTTCTTTGTCGCTCTCTCTCATTCTCTCTCTCTCTCTCTCTCTTCCTTGACTGATCTTGTATTCCTTTTGCTATCCTTCAATACCCCACTGGACCATTGTCCCAGTAATATAAACACACACACACACTAATGCACATAGGTCTTGGAACCTGTTGTATTGTCCTGTAACTGGACATGGTCCTAATTCTGCCAAGTCTCCCTCTCTCTCGCCCTTTCTCTCTGCCACCTCCCCCATCTCTCTCTCTTTGTCTCTCTCTGACCACCTCTCTGTCGTTTCTCCATTTATTTCAGTCAATATAACATCCCTTTCGACTGGGTTAGTCAATCCTATGAATGTAGCATAATTTAGCATAATGTAATGGGTTGTAGCACAGTGAAATGCCACACAGAGTAGCATTGTGTTCAATACTGGGATTAACATAATACTGTAAACACAGCAATTAACATTCTCAAATTATTCAGGCAACAAGGCCACACATTTTGCAGACTTGTTTTTTTAACCTTTGCCCTTCTACGGTGGTAGCCAGGAGCCACGCTGGGTCCTGAAGCATATGGAGAAAGTCAGGCACCTCTCTGGACACCTCTGTCGTGTTCTAAAGGCCCCCCGAGGCCCCCCGGCATGCTCATCCACTCAGCGGCCGCAACAAAGTGCTGACCTGCGTCACACGGCCCGGGTCACGGACACAGGCCAGAAACAGCTTAGCCACGGGGGGGTCCACAGCTCTATGTGTGTCTGTGTGTCTTTGTGTGTGTGTGTGTGTGTGTGTGTGTAAAGCGACCTTGATGTCCTTGTGTGTCTGTTCATGTGTGTGTGTGGATAAAACAACAACACACTGCCAACAGGTTGAAGGGAAGGCTTTCGTCCTCAAAAACAAACAAAATAAAGTCTATATATCTTCCTACGCGTGAGAGATAGAGATAGACAAAGAGTTGCTTTAATGCTTATCGAGGAAATTAAGTTGATATTAACAGAGAGAGAGAGAAAGAGAGAGAGAAATAGACAAAGAGTTGCTTTAATGCTCATCAAGGAAATTAAGTTAATATTAACAGAAAGAGAGAGAGAGAGAGAGAGAGATAGACAAAGAGTTGCTTTAATGCTCATCAAGGAAATTAAGTTAATATTAACAGAAAGAGAGAGAGAGAGAGAGAGAGATAGACAAAGAGTTGCTTTAATGCTCATCAAGGAAATTAAGTTGATATTAACAGAAAGAGAGAGAGAGAGAGAGAGACAAAGCTAAAGGGTTGCTCCCATGTTGTTTATAGACCATAGTGTGTTTGGGGTGGGATGGGGGGGTGGGTTGGGGTGGTGCTGAGGGGGGGGTTCCCATTCTCTCTGTAAGGCTGAAGGGACGGTGACATCACCGCGGTTGATCGGCGAGGACCAATCGGAGCGTGGTTTACTCCCCTGGTGTCGGGTTCCACTCAATCGGAGCGTGGTTTACTCCCCTGGTGTCGGGTTCCACTCAATGGAATTTGCCCGTGTTGCTACGCAGGGACGGGACTCGACGGCAGATGTCTCTGGCTTACAGAGTGAATGTCCCCTGACGATCGTTTTTCTGTCTTCTGTCTTTCTCTCGCTTATTCACTTCGCTCGGTGAAAAGGAGGCCAACTTCACCTTCTCTGTATGAGCGTTGCTTTTGCCTAGAAGTCCGTACAAAAGAAGAAGGTCAAACTGAACACAACTCATCGTTAGTCAATGTTTTCTCAAATGCTGCATTCATATAGGTTCTGTTTCTCTCTCTCCTCTCTCTGTCTCTCTCTGTCTCTCTCTCCCTCTCCCACGCTTTCTCTCTCTTTCTCTTTGTCTCTCTCTCTCTGTCGCTCTCCTTCTCCATCTCTGTCTCTCTCTCTTTCTCCATCTCTTTCTTCCTCTCTCTCTCTCTCTCTCTCACTCTCTCTCACACACACTCCGACACACACCTGCATGCATAAATACAGGTGTGTGTGTGTGTGTGTGTGTGTGTGTGGTGTGGGTATGTGTGTGTGTGCGTGTTTGTGTGTGTGCGTGTTAAACTGCCTTGTCCTCATAGAGAGGTTATGTACAGAGAGTTATCCGCCAGTGCAAATGTTTAGCTGATGTCATGACTGGTGTTAAGGATGAGGTCAAATCGACACAGAACACACACACGCACACACACACACCACACAACAAATATTCTCAAATTGGACGTTTGAGCACTCTAAAGTAGGGCATTGCCTGCCCTATACGTGCGCAATGGTGTATGTGTGTGAGTGTGCGTGTGTGTGGTGTGTGTGTGTGTGTGAGCAATGTGGGTGCGTGTGTGTATGTCTGTGTGTGTGGTGTGCACAGGGGAGGGGTGGAGGTTGGTACTCATTGAAATCTGTTGTGCAATTACCGGCGCAGAAACAGCCTCTCAGTAATCCCATTGGCCTGTTCCTCATCTCCCCTCCGAGACCCGCTCTCCGGTCCCCTGATGCCGGTAAGGGTCTTTATTGTTGCACTGGCAGAGGTGACATCACCGCCAATCACCGTCGGAAACAACAACATCCTCACCACCACCCCCCCCGCCCCCCCTGGAATTGATGGTTTTGTCAACTTCCACGGGCTTAGCGTACTACCGCTAGCCTATGCTCTGGTTTACATTGGGGGGGGGGGTGGGGCGGCGTCTGCAAAATTAAATACAATCATTAAATTATAATAAAAAGTAAAGCGTGGTTCCAAGCTAGCTAGCTACCTAGCCTATGCTCCGTTAACGATGGTATAAACAAGATATTTAAACATATATACATCCGGCTCCTGTACATTCATGCCTGGATACAGATAAAGGAGGGAGCAAAATTCTTTGACTGCAGCCGTGCAGTTCTAAGGTTGAGAGGTTCGATTAAGTTCAGGATTATATTCTTTCACTTCTCCTGAACCCGTCGAGCCGGTGATGACGAAATAATCGCGAAACCTTCAACAACAGCAACACTATGACTCATCACTAATGATCATTATCACTGACGAGAGCAACAACAGGTGAATATGAATAAGAGTCTTCTCTTTCTCAATAGCGACACCTGTCTCTGCTAAGAGCACCCCCCCCCCCCCCCCACCACGCCCCCACCCCAGTGTAATCTGTTTTGCCTCCGTTCCCGTCTCCACGGCGACCGGCCAAAGTCCTCCAAAGTAGCAGCGCAACAACAAACTCCCCCTCGTCACTCCCTACCACCACCACCTGCACCGCCACCTGCACCTTCACCGACACCATCACCACCACCTGCACCACCACAAACATCAACGCGTCCACTTTGTTTGGCCGCTGTGTTTAGTGGGTCCCTATTGTGTGGTGGAGTAAGGGTGGAGTATCGGGGTGGTCCAGCCAGGCGGAGGTTATGGGGAGGGGGGAGGTTGGGGTGAGAGAGTTCTTCCAAAAGCCCCGTGACCAGTGGTTAGTAGTACCCAACTTTCTTAACCCGCTGTGACCCCCATTTCTAGCTCTGGTAATGTTTGTGCTTGTGGCTATGAATCATTAGGCAGTCAGTGTGTATACGGGAACGGTAAAGAGTAATGGTTTGCCAAAATGGATCATCAAATATTTATCGCTTATGTCAGCCATCTCCTGACCCCATATGCGTAGCAGGGGTCCTGACCTCTCTGTCTCCCTCTCTTTTTCTTTGTCGCTCTCTCTCATTCTCTCTCTCTCTCTCTCTCTTCCTTGACTGATCTTGTATTCCTTTTGCTATCCTTCAATACCCCACTGGACCATTGTCCCAGTAATATAAACACACACACACACTAATGCACATAGGTCTTGGAACCTGTTGTATTGTCCTGTAACTGGACATGGTCCTAATTCTGCCAAGTCTCCCTCTCTCTCGCCCTTTCTCTCTGCCACCTCCCCCATCTCTCTCTCTTTGTCTCTCTCTGACCACCTCTCTGTCGTTTCTCCATTTATTTCAGTCAATATAACATCCCTTTCGACTGGGTTAGTCAATCCTATGCCTTTGTGGGTC